>JASDQU010105562.1:65053-91657 GCA_032191745.1 Picea mariana
TTTGGATGGTCATCATGCTCATCTCATCCTGAATTTCATATCTCAGGCCATTCATGTACCTGGTAACCTTTTCATCATTACTTTCACGATGACCTACTCTGATGTTCATCCTATAGAACTCTTCAGTGTACTCCTTCACTGTCATCAACTTCTGTCTCAAGTTCTGCATCCTTCGAAATAGAGTAATCTGGTAATCTCTGGGAATGAATTTTTATTTCATCTTTGCAATCATCCTATCCCAACTCTTGATTTTCTGCTTACCTGGGCAACGTCTGTCAGATTGCAATTCATCCCACCACAATGTTGCATGTCCTTTAAGTCTCGTGACATCATGTTTGACCTTCTTGTCTTCTTCGACATCTTCATAGTCAAAATATGTGTCTAGAGCTCTAATCCAATCTAGAAGTTCTTTAGCATCCAAGTTTCCCTCATAAACTGGAATGTCCATTTTGGTTCTTGCACTCATTCTTGCAACAGCTCTAATCAAGCGTTCATGTGCTGCATCTTCTGCTGTAATTTCTTCTTCTTCATGTCTAGTGTCATCTTCGCTTTCAGACCCAATAACATCTCCAATATCAGCTCTGTGCCTTTGGTTTATTTCCACATCCACGAGTCTGGCGCGAATGTCATGCAGATCTCTTTCCACTTCTGGATTCTACACCTGCCTGCCCCTTCCTTCTGGCATTTCCATATCCTCTGGCGGATCGGGTGTTTGTCTGTCCCTTCTCCTCGACGGCATGGATGAAATTCCTTCTCGCTTTTCCTACCTGAAATATACAAACAATAATCAGGCTCTGATACCAGATGACGCAGACGCCCCAACCCACAGGTCAGAAGTCCACGCACACAGGATCGTTCTTCTTCCACTGGCCCGAAGAGCTCTTGACAGTTGGCTCTTCAACTTCCCTTTCGGGAAAATTTGTACCCACAGAAAAACCTTGTGGAATCTCCCTTTTCACTTCAGGATATCGGACTTCATGATTTCTCCTCCCAAATATTCAACTCTTCACCTTCTGAGATTCGAACTTTCGATGTGCCTAAGCACTTGTCACAACTTGCCACTTCGTGAGTTCATGAGTTAAAACTCCCAACTCTTTCTTCCAAATCTCGCGATACCCAAAATGTCGATACGGGCACGCCCCTTTTCTTGTCAGTGCCCTCCACGTGTGACCACCGGCTAGGCCTAACTCTAGCACCTTTCGCTTCTCGCCACTTCATGAGTTTTGATGTCGAACTCTCGGCTCTTGTCTCATGAATCCCTGAGACACGAGAAGTCAATGGGATATTGACTTATTTCAACAGACGACACGCGTCCACCCGTCTCTTCCACGGGCCCACCTCACGATTCTACCACATATCCCTCGTACTATCTTCGCACTTCACAATTTTTCTCCTCAAGAGGTGCCTCCTTGGTACCCCCGACACCTGAAGTGTCGAGATCTCGAACTCATAAACAACTTTATCTCAACTCGCGACCTCGGGACTTTTGGAATGGAAGTCTCAACCTCCTATCCTCCGAAACGTTGAAATGCCGAATCTCGATACATGTCACCGATAGCTAGCACCACACACACGTTTCTTCGCCCCTTCGGGACTTCACCTTTCGCAACCTAGAGCACCCAACCTTTGGGATCTCAACTCGCGAACCTCCGAATTTGTGAGATCTCTATATCTCTGCCACATGTCCTTCCCGAATGGACGACTCTAATCCACTTGCCACTTCACTACTTCGCCTTTCGCGACTTCACAAATCTCGCTACAAGACCTTCGGTTCTCCTACTCATGAAACCCTGAAACGCGGAAATGCTTGGACTCCGACACGTGTCCAAGTATTGGCCCCACTACGAAACTTCTCGCCTTGTCGGGGTTTCGGACTTCGCAATTTTGCGAATCCAAATATAAAAGTTTCAGTTCTTCCACCCATGAAACCCCGAAATGGAATTTCACGAGTAGATCCAACAGTCCTCGTTGGCGTGAATCTATGGCCCTCTCTCTCTCCTGAGCTTCCACTTGTAGAAAACAACGACTGTAACCTTCCCACTTATCTGCGAGATCTGACGGCTCACGGGACTTCATGAATTCTCCACGGAGAATTATGACCGTCTGTTCTCCCTTCAAGGACTTCTGCACTCTTAAACAAAGTGTTTTGGTACGAAACTTAACCGCCCGCAACACAAACTTGCGATGCCTCCTTTCAACGTCTCAAGGCACCAACCTTCTGTGCTCTTCTTCAGCAACTATGAAGACTTTATCCCTCCTGAGATTTCTCCAACTCCGAGTCTTAAAGAAGACTCCTGCATGCACTCCTTACGGCAAATCCTTCAATTACTTCAAAGAATTGAAGTCCTTCGACTCTGTGCACTCCCTGTAGTAGTAGTCCTTCAACAATTTCTCAGGTTTGCAAACTCTGAGACTTTAGTCGACCTACGTATGCTCTGCACGGATCCAGTGCCTAACCGCACTTCTGAGGAAATGAGAACAAAAGCTATCCTATCTGAGCTTTCAGAGACAAACCTATGAACCCTTTGTCAACGCACTCCTTGCGGACAATTCAACTGCACTCCTTGCAGGAACTCTTGCTTAGATAGAGAAACAATTGAAACTCATTTCTTACTCTCTCTTAGACTTCAAACACAAAGCATGAAATCATATACACAACATATAAAGAAAATGTATAACAGAAAGTAAACATCCATGAGCATAACATTCAACAATGCATACACAGAGAATATCACAACACCATGAATCTGAATCAAAGCTCTTTGTATTACTCCAGAACTTCTATACATGGGTGTTTTCAACTATAGCTCTCTGCTCTCTTCTCTATGCTCTTCTCTTGACAATCATTATACAACTATACAATGAGGGTGTCTATATCTCGTTTCCCTCTTGCGTTCTAAACTGTCTAATCTAAGCATTAAATTTTATCTACCTACATTCATTACACATAAAGGCTCCTATCTACTATGGACGAGAGTAGATCGCTCAAGGTCCTTTTACAATAATACAACATGCCTCCACTTAATGACTTCATTAATATTTCAAAACATTTTTCAAAAAAATGTGCTCGGTGCTTTTCCAGCTGTCTCTTATCTCCGTGTTGTCTCGCTGCTGGCTATGCTTACACTTCCTTGTGATGCTCCTGCATCAATGGCGCTCAGAATCAAAGACAGAGTGGATGCACCGATTCATACACACGTTGGACACAATCCCAAATAATTTGTATTTAGAATTGGAGATGCATAGGGAGACAAAAGAATGGGAAGGATTGGTACAAAGATTCAAAATCACATTCACATTTGAACATGAATCCCCCTCCATACATGCATCACTACATGCCATTCGAACAAGGATATTCTCAGAGGTAGAACTAATGGAAGTAGTACGATTAGGTAGTGTGCACAAAGCTAAGATGACATTTCAAAAGCTATCGGAATTATTTAATGTCACAGAGGAAGGATACGAGGAAGAGGATCCTAGGAATGTATAAGTACCAGAAATAGAAGGAACACGTGCAGTAGAAGGACCAGAGATTCCATCCACTGTGTACACACAACCTATAAAGACAAAGAAGGTTAAAATTGGGATAACAAAGAATCCTAAGTTTGTGCAGATAGGAGACTATTGGAACGATGAGACAATTGATCAAAAGGTTGCAGAATTATTTATGGGAATATCATGATTTATTTCCAACCACATTCTCGGAGATGAAATGGATAGCAGGTGACTTGGGAGAAATGAAGATCCCACTAAAACCTAGAGCTAAGACAATACAATAGATACCTTATAGATTGAACCCAAGGTACAAGGAGAAGGTTAAGGTGGAAATAGACAGGATGCTAGATGCAATAATCATTGAACTTGTAGGAGAATCTGAGTGGATTATCCCAATGGTGGTGCAGGACAAGAAGACTGGAGGAATTAGGATCTATGTAGATGTGAGGAAATTAAGTGAAGCATGCTTACATGATCCATTCCCAACACCATTCATGGATGAAGTGTTGGAGAATGTAGGAGGTCAAGAAACTTATTCCTTCACCAATGGATTCTCTGGGTACCATAAGATAAAAATTGCATAGGATGATAGACAAAAAACAACATTTGCAATAGAGTGGGGCAGTTATCAGTACACGGTGATGCCCTTTGGATTGAAGAATTCCCCTGCAGTGTTTTATAGAGTATTAGTGGCCGCATTCAAAGAGTTCATCCATAAATTCTTGGAATTGTACTGAGATGATTGGAGGGTGTTCAGTCTACTATAGGATCATATAGAATTTCTTCAACTAATGTTAGATCGATGCAAACAATGTGAAATTTTGCTGAACCTGAAGAAATGTATCTTTTTTTCACCATTTAGAATTCTACTAGGACATGCAGTATACAAACAAGGACTGTTGGTCGATCCATCCAAGATCACAATAATTTTGGAGTTGGAGCCTCTGACATCATTCAGACAGATAAGGAAAACTTTGGGTCATACAGGTTATTACAGGAATTTTATCAAAGGATATGCGCAAATTACAACACCCATGGAAAAGTTGTTGAAAAAAGAATCCAAGTTCCAATGGAATGAGGACTACCAGAAGGGGTTGGACACACTGAAACAGAGATTGGTCACCACACCCATTTTAATATTTCCAGACTGGAACAAGGAGTTATGTGTACATGTTGATGGATCATCCATAGCATTGGGTGCAGTACTATAACAACCAGGAGAAGGAGACATCAATCATCTGATTGTGTTTGCAAGTAGGAAGTTGTCTATATCTGAAAATAATTATACCACTAAAGAACATGAAGGATTGGCCATGGTCTATGCACTCCAAAAGTTCAAACATTACTTACTAGGGTCTCACTTCAAGATGTATATAGACCATTCTGCATTAAATTACTTATTCAATAAGCTTGTCTTAGGAGGAAGAATATGCAGATGGTTGTTATTATTTCAGGAATATGACTTTGAGGTCATAGTAAAACTAGGGAAGTTGAATGCAGGACCTGATCATATCTCGCGCATATTGACAGGAGAGGATGTAGGTAATTTAGATGATAATTTCCCATATGCACATCTATTTGCAGTAAGGATGATGGATGATTACTTCATGGACATTATGGACTTTCTAAATACAGGTGTGGCCCCCTTCGAAATGATAGTTGCACAGAAGAAATAGTTGGTAGTGAAAGCATCATACTATCATTTGATTGCAGGGAACTTGTATAAGTTAGGGGTAGATGGAATCTTGAGGCATTGTGTACTATAACACGAAAGGTCGATTATACTGGAGGAAGCACGCAATGGGATTGTTGGAGGACATTACGTAGGCAAAGCAACATCACAAAAGATTTTATGCGCAGGGATTTGATGGCCTGCACTGCACAAATATGCGAAGGAGTATTGTTAGTCCTGCAACATATGTCAAAGAGTGGGTAAACCATCTACACGTGATGAAATTCCATTAAATCAATAAGTTATGCTTCAAGCAGTCGATAAGTGGGCCATTGACTTTGTAGGTCCAATCAACCCACAAGCAAGGAGATTAGGAGAAAGATACATCATTATTGCGACAAAGTACTTAACCAGGTGGGAGAAACTAGCATGAGTTATTGATTGTACCACAGATACTATTGCACGGTTTCTATTCGAGAATGTAGTCACTAGGTTTGGATGTCCGTGCATATTACTTAGTGATCAAGGTATGCACTTTCTGAACAAAACAATTTCCGCACTAACTGAGGAATTTTAGATTCATCATCAAAAGAGTACACGATATCACCCTCATTCTAATGGCACAGTGGAATATTTTAATAAGATTTTGGAGAATTCTTTGACAAAAATCTGCAATGTTTGAAGATATGATTGGGACTTATGCATCCCTGGGAATACATAACTACAAGTAAGAAGCTAACAAGGAAAACACATTTTCGGTTGGTCTATGGATAGCAAGAAGTTATGCCAATGGAGTTCATTATACCTAGACTGTGCATTGCAACAATCACTGAGCTTTCGGATTCTGGCACAATAGAGGAGTGATTGGCACAGTTAGTTCAGCTTGAGGAGGACTGATTTATTGCAAGATTCCATCAGCAGGTTGAGAAATCCAGAGAGAATTCCTGGCATGATCGCCACATTAAATGTAAGAATTTCAAGTCAAAAATTTGGTACTACACTATGAAAACAAGTATCTGCAACACCCAGGGAAGTTTTGCATGCACTGGTTAGGTCCTTATGTGACCCAACAGATAACTGAGACAAGTGTTGCACAGTTGGAAACCTTGGATGGACAAATCTTGGAAGGAATGGTGAATGGAAGTCGGCTGAAAATCTATAGAGACAATCAACAGCCTACACAGTAAACTGGGTTGTGTGAAAATCCTTGTATTATAGTAAGTGTGCCATAGTAGTAAGAAAAACAAGAAAAACCCAATAAAAAGTAGAAAAAGGAAAGAAAAGAAAAAAAAAGTAGTAATAGGAAAAAAGAAAAAGAAGGTTGGAATGATAAGGTATCATAACTTGCAAAGCTAAGTGGATCCTCACATATGAAGACAACATTGTGCCAAGGTTCAAAGAAAAGATATAGACAAGACCAATTGCGCAGTGTACAAATGGAAGAACAAAGAACCATTGAGCAAGTTGGCCATGACAAAGACCATTAAATAGCAGTCAGGAACGAAAGTGACAGTGACGTAGTCAGTGTGATGGGTCATAAAAGCATCGTATAAGAATTAACTCAGAAAAGCCTCCGGAAATATCAGACAGATTAGCAGTACAAAAGGAGAATCATAAGGAAAATTTGGAAATTAAGGAGCATTTAGTTACCCAATTACCAACTTCAATGCCATATTGGACAAGGAAGTTAAGGTAGGATATGACAGGCCTATTTGGCATGAACACACAAAACATCGGGAGGGAAGGAAACTCTTTGTCATTATTTCATGCAAAGAAGGAGAAGACAGAGCTGAGTTCCCCAAGCCAAGTTACAGTGACCCGCACAGACACAGAGAGTTCATTCACAAGTCCAACATACATAGAAAATGGCACCATTGAGATTAGGAGGACCGTTCGCAGAAGCAAGGAAACAATCAAAGCAACCATTGGATGAGGAGGTAGAAGAGGTGAACAGACCTTCAGCCCCGGTGCCACTTGAAATTTTCCATAGAGATTATTTACCTCCGAGGAAGGATGACGTGCCACCGGTAATAGTATCAACGAATGAAAAATATCCATTACCCATAGCACCAATCGCGAAGGGAATCGGTCAATATCAAGACATGCTCGGCAAGGTGGCCAACTTGAAATTTATGGACCACGATATCACTGACATGCAAAAATTCTATGAGTTGGCTAGGGATCAATATTTGTGCACAAAGACTGACCTTGGTACAGGAAAAACTTGGATGGAAGCATAGGAATGGGTGTTGGGCTTGGAGAAATTTGGGATACTCAAGTTGTTCAAAATTCCACATTTCAAACGAAGTAACGAAATCAATGCGTGTGTCAAGGTATTGCTTAGTTGCGTCCATGGGGGGACACTTTCGCTAGATCCCCCAATTTCAATTGATACGACGTTAATTGTGCGCATCACAGGGTTGAGGAAGGAAAGTGAAGACATGTCATTAATATTCCTCAAAATGGGAGAGCGGGCCCTCTCCGAGGCCATAAAATACAAGTATGACACATTTAGAGGAAAACATGGTCTAGATGTTAAGAGCATCAATGATCAAGAGGTTAGGTTTATAACGCAGGTTTTGGCCTGCAAAATGTTGTGTAAATGACGCAGAGATGAGGTTCCAATGGAATTCATATTAGCCACAAAAGAATGCAAAGAAGGTGTTCAAATGAATTGGGAAACCTTTCTCATTAACCAATTTTTGCAAGAATGCATAGAGGCCTAGGAAAAGGGCGTGAAATTCACTATGCATGGCCACTTATTCTTATTGCATTTGTCGGGTGGCAAGAGCCCACATTTTACCAGCACATGCATGTTTTAGGTTGCATCCCTTTGGCTGCTAGATATGCCAACTTGTGGCACTCCACCATCACGAGATAGAAAACTGGGATCAATGCCACTTTGTACACATACTTGCAGTTCATCACGAAGGTAGTAGAGACTACATTGCACATTCCATAGGAAGCAATCATTTCCTACAGGGACATCACATGCTTAAGAGATGACATGCACCATCTATATTTGCAATCCAAAAAGGATCATGTCATGAGTTTCCAACCAATTACCGGTCGATAGTGGAAGAGGTGCACTCCATAATCAATGACTGGGAGGATGACTAGAAGAATCCAACCAACAAGCCAGGGTGCTCACAAGAGGATGAAGACCAAGGGAAAATCAAGGAAGAGGAAGAGGATCAGACAAATGGTGCGGAAAAGCATCCTAGTCAATCCAAAGTCCCTAAAGTGGGACTCAAAATAAAAGATAAGGAGACAGAACAGACAGGAGGGGCGTGAAAGAAAGATAAAGAGAAACGACATACCCCATTTTATATTTTGACTTATGATGACATGGATCGGATTGGGTACCTAATCTGTGATTCCACTGAAGAACTCTGTGGGGAAACTGCAACAAAGCATGAAGACCAACATAAGAAGGTCCATGATCAGTTGGGAATCCTTCAACAACTCTTAGAAACAACGTGTTTTTTGAAACACCCCAAGATAGGGCATGGGCCATCCACAAAACCAAGGAAATAAAAGGCCAATGCACAAGATGCCCTAATACATCCCTCAAGGGAGCATAGAACTATACAACTTGAGGTAACTGCACTTGAGTTACCAGCAGGCGAATTATAGGAACATATTGTGGCAATGGGAAAACTTAGTATCGTTGTCTCCAGACCACCCATCTAACGGATACAAGAACTCCAAGCACAGTTGGTACAATAGATAAAGCATAGAGGCGATGCCATGCACCGAGACTTGGCCAGAATGTGGGACGACAGAGCCCAAGTACAAACATAGTATGATGCGGTCCTACAAAAAAAGAAGGAGCTTGAAGGCAGAATGGAGGAAATTATGAGGACAAAAGAGGGCGCAAAGGAGAGGGCAAAAAAATCTCAAAAGGAGAAGGATGACATGGAAGCTATGGTACAAAAGACGCAGGCCACTGTCCAAAATTTATAAAAACAAGTACTAGAAGTTCCCTTGGTCATAGAGGCCACTATGGAGGAACAATTGTTGAAAATTGGTGAAGTCATTAAACGATTCAGAGAGCAGATCCAAGGTCTCCAATTACAGAGCATGCTCAGCATGCCACCTGAGGTGCACAAGGGTAGACTAAGGATGTAAATGACAGCAGTTTCCAGGATTAAGAAATTTGAATATGAATGCGCAAGAATTTACGAAGAAAGTGCCAAAGTGTGGGAAGAGATCATGGACGACCCAGAGATGAAGGTCGTAGAGGCCAAACTACAAGAAGTGAAATCACATGCTAATGAGGAAGCATAGAAGGAGACAACATTTCCACCATTTGAGTGAATGGAAACCATTTTAGTGCAGTGACAGGCATGTGTTGAAGTGGAGAGACTCAAGGACTAGCAGAAGGTCCTTCAGCAAAGACTTGGACCCCAACAGGAAGAAGTGGTTAGGATTATTGGAGAATTGGCCAATGTACAGGGGAAGGTCAAATAGGTCGTGACCAAAATAGAGAACAGACTTCAAGACTTGGCCGAGAAGGCAATGGGGGATATCACAACAAAAGAGGCCACCATTGTCACATAGGTCGAAGCAAATAAGGTTGGCGTGCAACAGTTCATTGTAGAGTGGAATAATAGGAAACATGCCTAAGTGGCTCGGGACGAGCCACAAGTGAGTATTGGGGGCCTGTTGAACAGGTAGTTTTGGATGCAATTTTGGAGAAAAACCTAAGTATGAAGAAATCATGCAAAAGGAAGAAAATGCACATAAGGATGAAAGCATGCAGAAGGTAGAAAGGGCACAAAAGGAAGGAAACAACACATGATGAAGACAACGCACACACAGAAGAAGAAATTAAGTGAGGGAGAGAAGAAAGCACGAAGGACGAGAGTGTGCCTTTGCCGAAATAGAGAACAATAGAAAAGTTGTATAAAGAACAAAAAGTAGAAGAAAGAAAACAACCAGTTAACTGAAGTTGGTCATGCCACGTAGTGTAATGGGTTATTTTTGGGATAGATAGAATAGGGATTTAAGCCCTAGATTTTGGGTATAAATATGTAACGAGATTGGGATATAGAGGTGTGTGCATAGAGGAGAGTCAATGTTATGCAAAGGTTATGAATGCAATAGAAAGTTGTAAAAGACAGAAGATAAAGAAAGAAAGAGTTGAGAGAGGATATTATGTCTTGTGTTCTTTACTTTTCTATGTGCATTTATGAATGATGCCATACTTCGCAGACTATATTTAGTTTATGGATTGATTATGCTACAATGTTCATGAATGACTGTGATAATCTATGTAATAATAAAGAACATACATAAGCTAGAAGAAGGAACAATGATCCGAGCATCTACCTGCTGCTGCAAAAGCCTAGTTCTTCTAGCCCCAATAGATACCTCAGGTGAGTCTTCATTTGTGCAAGAAGGTGATGCCAAAAGGGCCGATGTATTGAGGGTTTGTTGGTCACAATTGAACCAAACCTTGGGTCTTACAACCTGTGCACAGACCAAAATCCATCCAACATATTATAAGGTGATTTTGAAGAGTATTGTGCTTGCGCAAAGCTCAAGAATTTGTAATGGGTATCTAGGGATAGAATTGGCTGCGTAATCTATTGACTGAGAACCACATTTGTTGTAAAACTATGTTGGGGTGATAATAATATAGAGATCATTCAGGTTCTCGAATTTTGTTATAATGTGCATGAATCTTTAGTTCGTTGTTGTGTGATTTTTCCTATCATGTATACTTAGCATTTAATTATTGTTTATGTGTGTCTTGTGGTGTCATGATGGATATAATTGTGTATGCTTGAGTTGAACCTGATGATGCATCATCTTTGACTCCCTTCACCACTTAAGTCTCGGTTGCGCTTCAGGTGAGACCTTCTTCCCTTGCGGAAGGTTGAATATGTCAGTGTTGCTAGACTACAACGGTACTCTTTTTTGGTAAACCTTTGAGAACCCTGGTCTCAATTTTTGTGCCAAAAAAGTCACTGAGTTATGCATTTATAGGGGTCATGTGGATCTCAAAGAATTTTTTGTTGACTCTTTCAACTAATGAATGAACAATTTTGTGATCAAAGAAGTGGTCGATTAAAGGTTTGACCTCGCATAGTAGGGTGCCAAATAGCCACAAGGTAATATGATGCACTGCATTATGTAAGTTATTGTGAATTGGTGAAATATTCTAATATAGTCACTTGAATGTCATAGGTGATTTAAATTTAGGTGATAACAATCCAGTTGAGTAAACGTGGTTTCCAAGTCCTCCTTGTCATGTTCTTCATAAGAAGTCCCCACCATTCTTCATTTTTTGCTCGTCTCTAGACCTCGCAACGTTGCTTATACATTATCTTGATATCCAGTATGAGTATTTACCATAAAGGTTCTTCACCAAGTTTCCTTGAACTTGGGTTCTAATACCCGATGATCCATAAGTAATATGCCTATGGCCCATCCATCTCACCAACACAAATATTCACTATAGAAATAAAATAAAATGTAATGTCTCTGCGATTCTCTACCACACTGAGTTCAACGCTTCTTAATCTTTATTTAAATTTGGTTTAAGACTTGGCTCCCTAAAAATTATTTTTTTTATGCCTTTTAATAATTCTTGTGATCCGTGCAAAAATATCCCATGTATGTTGGAATGACCAAGCAAAAATAACCCATGTATGTTGGAATGACCAAGCACTTGTGTAAAGTGATGGCCAAAGAAAATACTCTTGGAGCAAGGGTTCCTTTGATCATACGTTACGTACATGGGTGACACATGATTCATCCTAGTCCATCCACTCATCTCAATGTCTCAGTTCAAAAAGCCTACGCCATAAGTCAAAATCATCAAAAAGCCTACACCATAGAAAACACCAAAAGTGCAAATTGAAAAATAATGTCATTGGTGTTTCAAAAAATCAAATAGTCATCAATATGTATCAAAATCCATTCACAAATAATTCTTCACCGAGAATCATGCCCTTGAAACCATACGGAGATGAAATAGAAAAAGTGCACACATAAACTGAAGGAATGATGTTTTTTGACATCATTTAGACGAGGACTTGGATAAAGACTTTACCCGCTAGATGTCAAGGTCTTCAAACTTCATAAATACGACCCTAAGTATGCCCAAGAGGAATCAGATTCGTCAATTCCCAAAAGGAATCAGATTCTTCAATTTTCGAGAAGTCGATGAGATTCTTAGATTTCTCTTAAAGCAAAGCGATGACGTCAACGGCTCCCTAAAAGTTCAAAAGGTTTTGTGAAAAACAAGTTACAACTATTCAACCAAAAGCAGTAAGTGAAAGAATAGTGAGGCAGACAAAAGTTCCACAATGTAGGGGGGAGTTCTTCCAGAACGAGTAAAATTTTCTCTCCCCCTCTTTAGAGATCCCTCATTTTTGGATGTATCTATGGTGGTTGTACTTGTACTTTTGCGTTGCCAATAATTTCAATGTGGCCAAGTTATAATAAAAACATTGCGAGGCCGATGAACCTTTGCCTCTGTTAAAAATGACTGCATATATTCAAAAACTTCAACAGATAATAATTAACTCTCCACCGCGCGCACTACTTTCACTAAGACAGTGCGTCATTTCGGCCGATATTCTCAATGAACTCGACTTTTATTACACACCAATCATTTATTTTAGTGAGATAACTAGTAGAAGAAGACTTTGTCAAAAGTTTTATGTTTTTGGCAGTTTTCATCAGAATCCAATGATATCAACCATATAAATTTAATAAAATATATATTTTTAATATATATATAAATTATACAAATCAGCAGATATTTTTGACAGTTTTCATCAGAATTCAATGATATAACTATATAAGTTTAACAAAATATCTTTTTGAATGTATATACAAAGTACACAGATCAGCACATCCAATAATTTTTCACCAAATTTTAAATAAAATTAACTTATAATATCACCTCAAAAATCAAAACCTAAAACATTGAATACATTTAGTTAACAATAATTTTATTTCAAACATGACGGGCCATTGATAAGCTATATCAACCTTTTTCACTCTTCCTTACAAGAGAATTATTCCAACACATTAAAAAATTTATTCTTAATTTTTTCCCTCTTTTCATTATAAGAGAACTCCAACACAGTAAAAGTTTATCCTACCTAAAACATTGAATACATTTAGTTAACAATATTCTTATTTCAAACATGACGACCCATTGATAGGCTATATCAACCTTTTTCACTCTTCCTTACAAGAGAATTATTCCAACACATTAAAAAGTTTATCCTCAATTTTTTCCCTCTTTTCATTATAAGAGAACTCCAACACAGTAAAAGTTTATCCTACCTAAAACATTAAATACATTTAATTAACAATATTCTTATTTCAAACATGACGGCCCATTGATAGGCTATATCAACCTTTTTCACTCTTCCTTACAAGAGAATTATTCCAACACATTAAAAAGTTTATCCTCAATTTTTTCCCTCTTTTCATTATAAGAGAACTCCAACACAGTAAAAGTTTATCCTAAATTTTTTGCTGCAAAATCTTTACTTAAATTTTATATTTTAAAAAGATTTGTAGCTTAAGAAGTGTGATTCCTTCTTAAGTTTAAAAAAATGGCAACTTATATTGGTATTTAAGTTTGTTTGTTTTTTTTTTTTAATTTATTGGATTAAGTTATAACATTTATATTATAAATGATTTTTAAATATAAATATTAAGTTTTTAGAGAAAAAAAATATAAAGATTTAGAGAAAATAAATAAACTTTAATTTCATAATTATAAATATTTATTTTAAAAAAAATTATATTTATAAGTTAATATTATATTTTTTAATAAAAAAAAATAAATTCATTAACAAGTAAGACTTAATAATTAAAAGAAAAGTGGGGATTAATAATTGAAAAATGGTTTTTATTATTATTATTTTTTTATGAATATGTATTTTTCTGAAAATATATAATTAATTATATATCATGATTTTTTATTTTTAATTTGAATATTTTAAGTTGTTGGTATTCATAAAATTTCTTACATATTTAACTGAAAACTTTTGCTATATCTACCTTAAAGTTTTATCTAAAACCAAATTCACTTTTACTATATCTTCAATACATTAATATAAAACAATGTTTTATAAATCCATATTTTCAATGAAATTTTAAAATACAAAGCAATTAAAAGCTATGTATCATTTTATATAATCAAGTTTTCATCATTAATTCTCAAAACAAAGATGTCAAAGAATATAAATAGAGAAGAATACTTATGCTTGCTTTGTAAACAAGAATATATTGACAAAGTGCATGGGATGACATATTGTTTAAGTAAACAAAGACTTATGGAGGAGGCACATCTGATGATATTGTCTGTGGAAGATAAAAGAATATAAATGGTGAAGCATATATTGAGAAAGTGCATGGGATGACATATTGTTTATGTAAACAAATACATATTGAGGAGGCACATTTGATGATATTATTTGTGGAAGATAAAAGAATATAAATGGTGAAGCATATATTGAGAAAGTGCATGAGATGATATATTGTTTATGTAAACAAAGAAATATTGAGGAGGCACATTTGATGATATTATCTGTGAAAGATAAAAAAATATAAATGATGAAGAATATCTAGAAATGCTTATTTTTATAAACAAAATAATATTAAGAAAAAGTAAGTAATGATATATTATCTCTATATAAAATAAAAGAAGAAAATAAAAGCATTCAATTCAACATAAAGTTTAATATTAAAATTTAATAATTTATATAATTTCTTAAAATAACCCAGTAAAAATAGAAATTGCAAAATTTGTATAAAAATATTTTGAAACACCTTAAAAAATTAAATACATTATAAATCCATATATATTCTTGAGATGAAAAACATCAAAATTATAAATAATTTTTTTTATAATTCTTGCTCTTATAAATCCTATACATATTAAAATCTCTCATAAACGTTAAAAATATATATTATATTCTTTAAAACTCATAATATTACAAATAATATTACAAAGACAAAAAAATTCAACTTCAACTTAATGTATCACCGGATACAAACTACAAAGCTGTTCAAAAGCTTTTGGTCGACTAATGAAACATATAAAGCAACAATTACACCAGAAGAATAGGCCTGGATGGCCCTCGTAATGATGGCGACTGAGGGTTTAATCTGATGACACATATAAAGCAACAACTCTATCAAAATAATAGATCTGGATAGCCCCGGTAATGGTGGTGATGAGCTTATAAAGAATCCATCTCAGAAGATGTAATTTGCTTCACTTTTTTGTATCTGTAAATATGTGCAATATAAGCATAGCAGCATAAATTGAAAGTACCAAGTATAGCTAAAAGCCAATAAAAATAATCTAAATGCGATGCATTTAGATTATTCACAATCCATCCTGGATGTCCTCCTCTTTTGCTTGTTCTGTTAACTATGGTGATGAGAAGACTGCTGAGAAAACTGCCAACTCCCATAGCACTTAGATAAAAGGAAATTCCCAAGCTTCTCATGCTGTCAGGGACCTGATCATAGAAATATTCCTGCAGACCTACCAGTGTAAATACATCTGCTATTCCAAGCAAAACAAACTGGGGAATTAACCAAAAGACACTCAGAGGGATTACAGTTTTGGGGCTGTCAAGCAACCCATGGGCACTTGCTACATGGGTTCTCTTCTTTTCTGTTAGAGCTGCGCTCACCATGCACAGTACAGAGAGGAACATGCCAATTCCGATCCTCTGTAAAACAGTTATTCCACGATCATTGCCTGTTATTTTTTTGGACAGGGGTACAATAAAACGGTCATATATAGTTATGAAAAAGAGTGCAGAAATGGTGGAAAATGCCAGAAGAGAAGCTGGTGGGATTTGAAAATGGGAACCCATGCTTCTGTCCATGGTGTTGCCTTGCTTTATGAAAAATGTTGTACCCTGTGCTACTGTTATTCCAAACATTAAGCAAGATAACCAGATGGGCACCATTCTCAAAATAAGCTTGGTTTCTTCTACTTGAGTTACAGTGCAGACTTTCCACGGATTTGGCTTCGTGCATCCATGGGTATGATCAGTGTTATATTCAGAGGAAGTTTGCACCATTATTGCTGCTTTGTCCAAAAACCTAATTGGATGCCAAACAAAGGCATATATTAATGATCATAATAGTATTGAATGTTCATTTCCAAAAATAAATAGCTTTAGAAACTTCTCAAAAACTCCAAAAACAAGGTAATGCTAGCAGCTCTTACTGCTATAAAATCTGAACACCCAATACTGCTATAAAATCTGAAGCATCCAAATTGCCAGCAGATTAAGCAATGAAATGCAAATAAATAAAATCTCAAACTGTAGAAAGATCCAACTTACTGAAAAGTATCTGTGTGAGATAGCAGCCTTTGACCTGATTTTATGGACTCCGCATCCCACTTCTCGTAAAGCAAGTTAATATCTGAAGGCGTGCTGAGATTTCGATTTGTAACAGCAGCAACAAAAACTTGAGCAATATGAGTGATGGGACTCCCTGTAGGTAGCCTGTTTCTGTAGAAAGGCGTTCCATACAAAAACACAATGATGGCTACAACCATGGCTACCGTGGGGATCCCAAATCCGAATCCCCAGCTTATGTTATCCTCAACGTAAGCAACAACCGTGACTGCTAAGAGAGTGCCACAGCAGAGCCCAAAATACCACCAATTGAAAAAGGAATTCTTCTTAAGCTTCTCAGTTTTATCTTCTTCATCAAACTGATCCGCACCGAATGCTTGCAGGGAAGGCTTGTGGCCACTGGTGCCAAGGGATATCAAATACAAAGCCAAGAAGAAGACACCAATCTGGGCCCTGGTCGCTTCGCTACATTTTGCATTAATATAACATTGATGATCACTAGGTGGCTTCAGTGCAGAGAGAGACACCGAGAGCGTCAACAAAATCAATCCCTGAAACATTGATTCACACAAAGTCATAGATTGCATAATAAAAAAACTATGAATGTTGCAGCAATGGTTATGTACACAGATCTTTTATTCMTTTGCCAAAAGTCTTACCAAGATATAAATTATTGATGAGATGAGRACCATCCAGTAGCGTCCACAGTAAGCATCTGCTATGAAGSCTCCTAACAGGGGCAAAACTGTTGTRACGCCTGTCCAATAGTTCACATTCTTTGCAGAAGCTGCAACCCCTTCGTGCAATACAGTCGTCAGATAGATGATCAAGTTTGATGCAATCGCATAGTAAGTGAGCCTCTCGCTGAATTCAACTCCTGCACAATATATCAATGGGTTAAGTACATAYGGAATTATATTTAGGAGCCTGTGAATCTGACACACAGATGATTATAATGGTTTAATGATAAAAAACTTTACCGATGATAAAAAGGGAAGCCTTCCATCCGCCAGTTTTTGTTCTGAGAACGGGTCTTCCCCTCAGATCCACGCACCCATTACAGTCCCTCTCGAATTGATCATCTTTTCTGCTCTCCGGTTTCTCTGCTTTCTTCCAAAATTCCACCCATTCATCCCAATACAGGAACTTCATAACTATACCCGCAATGGAAAACCTGTAAAAGTTAGAGGAGGGGATAATTTTTTTCGATTTTCCCTAAATCCGATTTCTTTGTTCTGATATTTCAAAGAAGCGCGAGACTGATCTGGTGATATCTTCTCTGGTTCTTCTTTGATTATAAAGCCGCATTTAACGAGATGCAATCATTATTTATTTTATATATTTGAAATAGCACACGATTCTCACCACAAATTGTTATGTTCGTGATTTTATTCTGCTTTCAGATTGCCAGGCGTGCCAGACTTTGACTGAGCTTAACCTAATTAAGGGATGGAAGAAAAATGAAAGTCAAACCTAATAGCGATAGTAATAAGAAATTATAGAGCCGTACCTAACCGTGAAGGTTGCAAAGACTTTTTGGGTGTTGTGATGTGAACTATTTCAGTGAATATATGATGCATTTAGCTCAAGTAATGGCAAACGATAAATATGAATATATGGGGGAAGAGGTTATATTTCAATGAGGAATAGTATTTGGTTTTTATTTGTAGTTTAAAAGTTTTTTGTTTTTTGTTTTTTCAGGGTATATTTTTTATTTATTTTTGTTAGTAATCTGGTCAAAACTTGTTGGTGATTAAGACTGTATATTTAGAATACTCCAAGAGTTTTTAGACATGCTGAATCTATTTATGTATTAAAAATGCGATTTAAATAACAAAAAATTGTAATTTCTTCCGAAATTGAATCTATTTATATATTCAAAAATACAATTTAAACAACACAAAATTGTGATTTATTCTAAATTTATATAGATAAATATGATAATTTTTACTTTTATATATATATATATATATATATATATATATATATAATTACAATAATTAATACAATTAAGACATTATCTACAACTGCAGACCAAAACACAGAAATGGATTTTGGTCTACAGTTTTAGATAATATCTTAATTGCAGTAGTTATTGCAGTTGTCCATATATAACTGCAATAACTACTACAATTAAGACATTACCATATAAATATATATATACACTTCAAAACTGTAATAGCAAATATATATATATATATATATATATAAATATATAAATAACAGTTATTGCAATTTGAGATATATATTACAATTAAAACATTATTTAAAACTACAGACCAAAATACTTTTTCATGATCAAGAATATTTACACGTGAAAACACCACCAAATGGAGTGCCGCTTATACTTATTAATCATCCATGATAACTGTAAACTAAAAGCAGTATGATTCCTTCCGTATTTGTTGGAACATGGCTTGGTTGTAAAATAAAGACATTTCTCTTTTTCTTTCCTAATGTTCAGAGCGTGTTTCATAAATAATTCCCTATACGTATACGTACAATGTGAAACAAAGAAAGTATAAAAAAGTATTGTTCGCTTCGTGGGTTTCCAATTAAGAGGTCAGTCGATTAATGTGGAAGATCTTTCCTTCATGCAAAGCATTGTCTAAATCCAATACTTAAAACTCACTTTATATTTTCACATTGCTACTCCAACACCATGTGCGTCAAAGTCATAAAATGCGATATAAAATTAGAATCCCTAATGCTTTCGTCGCCATTATGGACAAGTAAATCTAGGTGGGCATTTCAATAAACGTGGCAGAAATATGTCATTATTTTGAATATATAAACTATTTAATAGTAAAGTGTATCTACTTGCAATGGCATATATAAAAAGAAGGTGATAGAATAATACATTATTGTAGGTATAAAATTAGTTTCATTTTGCTCATATTAAATTAAATTTTTTTTTTTATAGTAATGGTTTATATTAATTATTGGGAAAATATTTTAGTTATTATTATTAACATAATAAAGATTAAATGTAAATATTTATGTTAATGAAAACAATCATAAAGGAGTGGTATTTATTATTAATATCATAGTTGATTGGCTATGGGGTGAGTATGTTTATTTGGTTGGTCTTTTTCTCCTTCTTTGTGGTTTGATTGGTCTTCTTCTCCTTCTTTGTGGGACGGGTGTATGGTGTGAAACAACAAGGGGAGATGTTGATTTTGTAGCGTCTTAGAGTAGCTTCTATGACTACAAAATATTCTCTCCTCCTTGTGTGTTTCCCACATTGGTTGTGAGGGCTAGTTTGTAGTAGAAAATAACTCCCAACATACCATAATCCCTATGCCAATGGGGGAAGCCATAAGGGAATGGAGCCTTCTACTGACATATGGGTTGATTGATTGCAGGTGAGTTTGCTTGCTTGGTGGTTGCGAGAGCTAGCCTCAACTGCAAACTAAAATAAAATAAATTTGTGAGATGGTTGGATGTCGATTGATACTTCAATTGACTAAATATCATAATGCAAGAGCTTCGATTTCTTCTTTAGTGAACATATGAAACCATTTCCTTTATTGAATCTTCTTCTTTTGCATCATGATGCATGAGCATGAGCTTCCCTGATGTACGGGTTATCTCACATCACCAAAAAAAAAATTCCATTTCAATGTTCTAGTTTGTTGAATTCTAGTATTAGCTCCTAATATTTAACAATGGAAAAAGGGACAACAACATAGACACTTGAGCATTCTTAGTTAGATTCCACATAGTATCTAATGAAATTAGTAATGGTGTAGACCTAACTATCGACATAGTCAACAATGATCAACTACTGATGATGAACTCTAAGGAGGTTTGGGGCCTACATCCATTTGATGGGCGGCGGGNTCTTTGTGGTTTGATTGGTCTTCTTCTCCTCTTTTGTGGGACGCGTGTATGGTGTGAAACAACAAGGGGAGATGTTGATTTTGTAGCGTCTTAGAGTAGCTTCTATGACTACAAAATCTTCTCTCCTCCTTGTGTGTTATCCCACATTGGTTGTGAGGGCTAGTTTGTAGTAGAAAATAACTCCCAGCATACCATAATCCCTATGACAATGGGGGAAGCCATAAGGGAGTGGAGCCTTCTACTGACATATGGGTTGATTGATTGCAGGTGAGTTTGCTTGCTTGGTGGTTGTGAGAGCTAGCCTCAACTGTAAACTAAAATAAAATAAATTTGTGAGATGGTTGGATGTCGATTGATACTTCAATTGACCAAATATCATATGCAAGAGCTTCAATTTCTTCTTTAGTGAACATATGAAACCATTTCCTTTATTGAATCTTCTTCTTTTGCATCATGATGCATGAGCATGAGCTTCCCTGATGTACGGTTTATCTCACATCACCAAAAAATATTTCCATTTCAATGTTCTAGTTTGTTGAATTCTAGTAGTAGCTCCTAATATTTAACAATGGAAAAAGGGACAACAACATAGACACTTGAGCATTGTTAGTTAGATTCCACATAGTATCTAATGAAATTAGTAATGGTGTAGACCTAACTATCGACATAGTCAACAATGATCAACTACTGATGATTAACTCTAAGGAGGTTTGGGGCCTACATCCATTTGATGGATGGCGGGGGGCGGTGGATGATGCCCAAAGATAGCTTGAAGACATAGTTTTGAGGCTTAGGAACATGTAACAATACCTTATATTTGTTATTAGTAAGCATGGTTGATGTAGAGCAAGGCCCCAAGCCCACACAATGTTGTATTGAAGATATGTTTTGTTAAATGATATTGTGGAGAGTGTTTAATGGTTTACTTTTATGAAATCAATTGATTTCAATTGAGTAAAAACTATTGAAACTATTGATCTACCTACTTGTTGAAATTGTGTATTAAATCATGTACTTGTTTGTTGAGTATGCTTCCAATGGTAAATTTGTGTTGTTATGTTATTAATATCATATGTTGTGTGTTTTTTTCTTCATTATACTTAACCTTATTTATTCCATCTAGGATCTATTGTAAATTTTTATATCACCTCCGCATCAAGTGGTATCAGAGCAAGGCTAATTCTACATAGTGGAATTCTATGTTTAGGTTTTATTCTAATAAGAGGCTTGAATTTTCTATGCTTATTTCAATGTCATGATTGGTTAGCTGAGGGTGTAGAAGTATGCAAATGTAGAGAGTGTTATAGTGTGATTGATGGTATGGCATGGAGGGGAGGATTTTGTGTATGAAGGGGTCAAAGAAGAAGACCACTCAGAAAATAGAATAAAGATGAAAACAAATATATTATATGATCTTTAAGAGTGATGTATGTCGAGTTTAATTCCCTAGAAGCTTCCTAGAGAAGGGGAGTGAAAAAAAATATGCATGATGAGAGCATTGAGATCATTGATGAAGAATAAGAAAAGGTTCCACAATAATAAACCCACAATCCAAAAGAAAATTTGTTAAAATAAGTTAATAATCTAGGGAATAGATCCATAATGGATATCCATATCTTTTAAGTATCTTGAATCCACAAGATTGTATTTACTATATTGGTGAAATGGATAGATTTTTGACCTAGAAGGAGTTGAAGATCCAAGAGAATAAAAATTGCATATACCAAACCTAAGGGACATGCATCCCTATGGTAGGATAACCTATGACTAGATAGGCAAAAGAAAGATAAGGAAAAGACCTAACATTGGGAGAGGATGGTGGCCAAGCTTAAGTACAAAGTTTTCCCATAGATTTCTCCTTGAACTTATTGAGAAAATTTCAAAATTTGAGAAAGAAGGAAATGCTAGTGAATGATGACACTAAGGATTTTTACAAGTTATATGTCATATCAAGGMAAAGTGAGGAGATTGGAGAAGCTCTTGACAAGGATATAAATGAACTTAGATATTCAATTCAAGATTAAATTAGAATGTTTAGATCTCATTTTGTTAGTGAGGATTATTAGATGAATTTGAGGGGCACRAAAGAGAAGTTCTARAAAACAACAAGGTCCCAAAGGAGGAGGAACTAGAGGTAAATTCCTATAACATGTCAATTAGAGGATAATCACATGAAAAGGAGAGTGCAACAACACATTCCAAAGATATAGGTAAGAATGCTAGAGGGGGTTTTGGTGCTAACAAGAGTAAATGTAGTGGCATAGGTAGAGGTGTCATTGATTTAACAACACCTTCTGCAAATGGGGAGGGTATGGACACAAAGCATCAAAATGATTTGGATTATGTAGGGAACAAAATGAAGGTAGAAATATAAAAAATAAACACACATAGGTATTGCAAAGAGCATAGTAATACAATGAAACCCAAATTCTATTAATGAAAGAAATAGGAAAAGACTATAAAATGAAAAGCAATACAAACTAGCTAGAATGGTGGTAGCTTGTCTATAAAGAGAGATTTGTTGGCCACAACCATTCTCAATAAGACATTATAAGATGAAAAAAATACCTTTTAATATAAATTATGAAGCCCTAAGATGTAAAAAAACTAAAGAGACAAAACTCTAACCCTAGGACATGATGTGGCAAAAGGAATGTGATCCTCGAGGAGGCTAATTGACATGTCAACTTACAAAGGGTGCAAATTTTTCAAACAAACTTAGTTTAAGGAATTTCTTAGGCCATTATAGAGATTAATCAATTCTCTATGAGTTTGGGTTTTGACACCATCAAATATTGGCTTATGTCAACTACCAAAAACACAAGGAAAATGCCTGAAAAATGTGTCAGAATTTCGGTACTTGAAAAACTATAGTAAAACTATGAAGATGTGGAACCATTATAAGAAATTGAATAGATAGGTAGCCACCAATATTCACCTAGATCATTCATCACCCTATAGGAATAAATGATCCATGTTGCATCAAGTTCTTCCATCAAAAGGTGAAACTTCTCCTGACTCTGACTGAGTCTTAGTGACCCACTTTCACTAGTGAAGAAGTTGCCCTACTTTGACAACCTGATGGAGTCGGATTTTCTACTAGCAAGTGCCTCTCATCTTGTTGTCCATGATCTGGTTGACTGTCACTTGATCAATGCAATCATGATTGATTTATGCAGGGGCCAAGTGCTCAAGAACCTCTAAGATGTCCAAGAGAGGTGTAAAATATGGTTGAAGTAGATCCACATTCAATACAAGGTGCAAGCAAAGGAAAGGGGGAATACTTAATTCAAAAGTAGTCCCACCCACATCCTTGGTGATATTGTAAGACTCGTATTAGAGTGGTTAGAAATTCCTATGGGGTCTTGCAAGGAACTCTTTCTACACATGCAACCATACCTTATCTCCCACCTAAAACTTGTGTGAAACTTGATGTTGATTGTGGCACTACCTGTACTTGACAGTGGCTCTCTAAAAAATATCATGAACTTTTTGTTTGATGTGTTGGACTCATTCAACAAATTTGACTTCTCTATCAACCTTGGTCTGAGTATGGGAGGATTATGTTGAAATTTTGGTATGCTCGTTTAGCCATATACAATGTCACATCGTTGTCACCCAAACATAGGCATTCACATATGCCACCCTCGATCACACTAACCCTTACTTAGAATAATTCTGGCAAGCCTACTCCAGAACCAATAGATACACCCTAGCTACTAACTGCAGCAACAACTCAAGACAAGTAGAGTGCTCCTTATCCAATGATAGCGCATAAGAGAGAGAGTATCCATATCCACATAATAAGTTCCATACACAATTGCAACAGTTGCAGTTACACTACTATCTCAACCTTGTACCATACTTAGCAAGAATATCACCAAGAGTTTCACCAAGAGAATCATTTGATAGCACTAGAGAGAGACCAAGACCAAGAGATGACCATACACCTGTATTCCTCCATGCAGCTGCAACTCCAACTCTCCACAAGACTTTCTCTCTAACTGGGTATCCAAATGAGCTAAAACTTCCTCTATTTATATTAACATGTCCAGTGACTTTTCTGGTTGGGTTGACCTGACTTTCTGGTAATTATATTTTCTGTTTATCTTTTTCTTGTGGAGCCGACTTGTATTTCTAGGAGATAATATTATAATATTATTTATTCTACTAGGTCAACTTGTCTTCTAGGGTTTCCACACATATGTTTAATGGTTCACTTGCTTCCAAAATATTCTATTCTAAGTCATAGGTTACACATGGAGATTAATACCTCTTGCAGCTACCAAAACATCAACACTCCCTCTTATCTAGGGAGGTATTAACTAAGATCTTCTTCATGTAGTGGTCTCAAACACATCCATCCATCTCACATGGCATGGGAAAGACTCACATGTTCTTGCAGACCATTCTACAGGTAGCATCACCATAGCCACATAGGATAACATATGATCAAACAAATAAAGTATCACCATCATAGCCACAGATTAGCCATCTAGCTGGCAAACACCTCCAACACTATTGGTTTGCCATTCGCCTAGTAACCTCTGATACTATTGATCGACACTCTAACTTAGAATCATTTCCAACACTATAGGTTGTCATCTAGTTCATACAAAACTAGTAACTCATCATCTCACACAGAATCTGACTCAAAAATGTAACACTCCCTCTTAACAAGGAAGGTATTCCTATTGGCATGATCATCATCACTTCTTTTGTGCTTCTGCACACCACGACCATTGTCTTGTTGAATTTCATGAATCCATACATCATAAGATGTTCTACACTTTCACTGGACTAGCTTACCAACCTTTGTTGGAGTAACATATTGTTAAGCCCTAGATAGTGGCTCATTACCCCTTTATTTGGGCATATTACATTAGTAATGTTATTTTATTTATGCCAGCTTTAGTCCATTAGTTGTAATTGTACCTCCTAGTCTTCTATATATACCAAGGAGACATTTTCATTTGGAATCATCTTGTATTTGGACATTTATGTGGGGTATAAGGAGGTTTCCCCCTCGAAGAGGCTTATTGCCTGGAATTCTCTCTTTTTCAAGGCGTTGAGTACTTATGTTGAGGTTTTACTATGCTATATTGATATTTGGTTCTTAACATATGGTATCAGAGCTCAAGGTCTTGGGGTTTTTTTTGCTACATCGGAGACACCTTGGAATTTTCACTATAATTGTTTTTTTACAACGTTTCAGAAGGAATGGCTTGGAGGATATTTATTAGTCGGATCAAGGTACGTTGGGTTAAAATTTCATCTCCTAAGGCCTTATGCTTTCGGAGATACAACCTATGTAAGGTAGGGTTCTGGAATCATCCTGAATTGAGTTATTACGGAATTTTCGCTATAATTTTTTTTATGTAATGTTTCATAGACTGAAATTCGGAGGATATTCACAGAAATTAGTAAGGTATATGTGGTAAAAATTTCATCTTCTGGGTCATCTTACATTTGTATATACACCCTGTGGAAGATAGGGTATCTAACTAGTCCTATTGACTAGTCTCAAGCAGGTGTTCCAGGTAAAACAATCATAACTTCTTCCTAGAGTATCCAAATTGAGTGAGACTAGTTGCATTGGATATTGGACAATCCTTAATATTTCTGGTATTATTTTCATAATTTTATATCAATTATTTTGTGTGGGGCACGCTATACAAGTGAGATCTCCTAGAAAGACCAAAAATCAACAAGTTGTGGGGAAGTTACTGTTGATACTGAGAGGGGGGTGAATTAGTATCAAGTACAATTTAAAACCTTTTTCAACTTATACTTAAACCATTCAACTATATCCAATGAGCAATGAACAATAGTATAAGAGTTACACCAATACACCACAATACACCATGCACAATATATGAGAAATAATCAATAATTATTGTTCAAGGGAAGTAATGACTTCCAAATGTAGCTACAACTTCCAAATGTAAAGGGAGGGATAAACCTCCAAGAGGAAGTTACAATCCTCCAATATCAAGAGAGATTTGAACTCTCCATCCTTGCCCCTTCCTTTCACCCAAGAATATATGAGAGATAATAAAACTTTACATTAAATCATCATCATCAACCAATCATCACATAGAACCTGATAATGCTTCCTGAGACTTCTTCAATTTATGCAATTATTCAATTATTGGAGTACTCTGATCCTATAGATAATATTACTCAATGTATTCTCTGAAACTCCTCCAATTTTCACTCCTTGAATCGTCC
>JASDQU010105562.1:139113-185286 GCA_032191745.1 Picea mariana
AGCTTCCCTGCATAAAAATGGCTTTGGCTTGGCTTCCCTTCAGCATAAATCTGCTCTGAATGTCCTCCATGGCCTCAAACAGGCCTGGTTTTTATAGATCTGAAGTTGGTTATCCATCCCCAACTTCCTCCCAAAATTTGGGCTCCAAAAATGCCCAATATCTCCCAAAAATGGATAAAATCCATTAGTTACAGGCATAATATCAATTAAAATCCCAAAACATTGGAAAAAAACCACTTTTGTACAAAAGTGTGCTATGTAACCCCCTAGGGCTGGGCACGCGCCCTCAAAAAAGGGTTATATGAGCTATTTTTGGCCAAGCGCTAGCCCAAAGGGCTAAGCGCTGGCCCATTCGTGCGCTGGCTCCTGGTTCTTGGGGCTCTGCATAGATCCTCGGGCTAACAATCATAACCCCCCGCGCACCCTGTCTGGATTAAGGTCCGGGTCACATGGAACCGCCCAAGAACCAAGGGTGGGTCCCTATCTACCAACTCCCCGCGCTCTGTTGTTGCTTGGTTCTATGGTAAGTGAATAGACCACGGTTGAAACCATGGGTTGGGGCTAAGCTCCAGCCCTTTCCGCCTCCAATTAAAATTTAAACCAAACTTAAATATAAGTTTTTCCATATACATAGTAGGAACCAATAGTGGCCCGGGTGGTTAGCCCGGTCCTGCCAATTCGTAGCATAGTGGAGGTCGGGGGTTTGACTCCGGTGGTGAACCCATAATTTTGCAAAAATCACGAGCCAACCATAGGGTGCCACGTGGCAGCCCATGACTGAGCCACGTGGCACCTCAAAAACCAATAAAAAAATGCCACCTGTTGAGCGCTGATTCGTCCATGTGCCTACCACGTACTCTGCCACCTGTCACCATACCTACCCAGTCAACCTGCTGACGTCATCCATGCCACGTGTCACCCTTACAGTGGTGACATGTGTCACCCTCTGATTGGTCCAACTGTACCTGTCATGTGCTCCATCACCTGTCACATGTCATCACCAGAAGCTGCCACGTCAGCTGCACGGCCGTACGACCTGTACAGTCAGCCTGCCACGTGGCACTGTACGGACTGTACAGTCACCAATTTTTTTGCCTGTTTGGGTTTTCGAACAGAATGCGATATCTTTCGCATACGAAGCCCGTTTGACGAAGTAAATATATGTCCAAAATCAGGAAGATGAGACAGATGCAATGGCGCTAGTTTCGTCGGATTCTGCGCACTTTCATTTTTTATCCTTTTTGAGCCCTGTCAGGCTCCTGGATCCGATTCTGGATCACTAATTTAGGAAGATACTAACTAATATACACCATGATTTCATATACCATATATCCCTCCACCATAGAACCCTTAGTACATGCTCTTTTTCTAACCAAAGCCTTCAATGATTTCAAGTGCCTCTCCACCATCCACATTGACCTTGTGTGTACAGGTCCACACATTTCAATCTCCTCAACTTGGTGTATAAGGTAGTGTTCTTGTGCATTGAAAAATGTTGGAGGTATGTACTTCTACATTTCACACATTAGCCAAGGAATTTCTCTCTTCCAATACTTTATATCATCTTCATGGATTTCTTTCAATGAAAACCATCTACAGATCATGACGCAAGAAAATAATATGTTTCAACAAAACATAATACATATTACATTCCAACTAAAACACATGTCATTAAGTACAACAAAAAATTGATTTTTTTTTTGCATATATATTGCAGCAACTTACCTCATGTATTTTCCAAGATCATATATAACTTTTTTGACATTGTTGTCAAAGTCATTTGGGAGAGATAGAGGTAGAACATACTATAACAATAAAAATGAATCGTTACTTGTTCAAAACTAGACATAAATAAATAAAAATATAAAAAAATGTATACGACCAATATATAAATATGAATACTAAAATGATTAATTACCTTAATGAAGGTATGCCAATCATGTGTTTTTACCTCATTAAATTCAGCTTTATTCGTTAAGATATTCTTTATGTTTGAACAAAAACATGTGGGAAATTTAATTTTTTGAATGACCTCTTTTACACCATTGCTTTGTTTCTCTGTTAATAACCATGGAAGGTTATTTTGGTCTCCATTGTTATTTGACCGGATCACACTTTTCATTGCATGATTGGATTCCCGAATGTCATTACAAATTTTGAAAATTGTTTATTTATCCCTCCTGCCATCTATGATTCACCATAATGTTTATGTCACATTCTTCCCAATATGCATTGTATCAAAATGAACTATTTTTAGGTACTCATGGTAAGGAAACCTCATGAATTGAGTGGGATAACATTTCATTCCTCGTGGAAGCCCATTATTGCTATCTTCATGACGACGATATTGATGAAGCATAAAAAAAATCAGAACATTATTTATCAAATGCGGTAAAATAAATTGAATAATTAAAATAAAATTTCAAAACATGATTCCACTTATGATACATAAACAAAATGCGTACCTCGAGGATCACTTCTATCATATGTCAACTTCCATAGGCGAGGTGCCATTCTTTGTAGTTTTAGTCTAGTCTCTCATTTCCCATTGAAAAGATCTTTTTCAGTAGTACGATACTTATGGTTTTTAGAGAGGAAGTATCTATACTAGTTAAACACCTCGTTTCCTAAACTTTTTGACCAACGAGATTTCATCTTAGGACCACAAATTGGACATGAAAATTTACCTTTGTTTGAAGACCTGCAATAGATGGATTAATGTGAATTATTAATATAGGAAATGATTATTTAAAAAACATGCATGATATATTCAATTAAATATATACTATTCAAGCGTGCAATATAAAACGTTACATACCTTAAAAATATGTTAGTCCCTGGGCACCATGAATTGTCCATAAAAGTATTCCATGAAATTGAAATCTCTTCTGTCTAATTGGTTTATAGATTTCATACATAGTGATGTGCTCCCATAATTTTAGTAGCTTGTTGATAAGAGGCTCGATATACACATTCATATATTTAACTTGGTACTTACCTAATTTTTTTAAATTACACAAAATTACTACCATGGTATGTATATATACGTAAATAAATAAATAAAGATGTTATGCAAAAAAAGAGAAAAATGAAAAATTTACATTTGAAAAATTAATGTAAACAAATACCTAGAATAATCATTGTCAACATTATGTGCTCCCTCTTTATTGACATCCAAGGAGGAATGTTATTGTTGATAAAAAAAATATGCCACACTGAGTAAACAGATCGAAGCTCTCCAAACGGATGATCACCGTCAGTTGCCAATGAAATCCTAACAATACGAGGTTCATCTGTAAATTCTATCCATTTTGTAGCAATTTCCTTAAATGCATAACCATCTGTAGGAATTCCAAGAATGCCATATTCAATTCTCTTTCGTGCATGGTAATCCATAAATTTTGCTATGCTTTGGGACCTGAATAGTCACTGCAAACATAGAATTATGGGAATATGTCGGAGAACCTTTCAAGAGACCATTTTTGTTACTTGATCGGTTCAATATCTACTAATACCACATACTGGGCATTTTGTTTTCGACACATGTTTTCGATAATATGTAATATGATCATTAGGAAATGCATCTATAATTTGATACTCCATTCCAATGTCTTTAATAATGGCATGTAAATCTCGATATGTGCGAGGTAAAATATTTGACGAGGGTAACGAAAATTCACCTAATGAACTAAAACATAAAAAATAAATAGTTAATGTAAAGAATAGTAATTGTAAATATTGCATTTTTATTTTACACATTAATTAACACTAAAAAAAAAGGGAAAAAGTCAACCTTTATGTAGATGTGATGAAACATATTACATACCTTAGGATCTGTGTCATACAAGTGTTCGAGAAATGATTCATAACCTTTAAGTTCACCAACAACAATGTAGTGGAGAGAATATTTTCTCTCAACCCTTTTTAAAGTCGTTTATTTTCCTTTTCAATCAGAGGTTCATCATAAATACCATCACTATTATCACCATGATCCTCATCTGGATGACCAAATAAGTCTTGGATCATTTGATTTGTCCCATCACCTTGAACTATGTTATTATTTTCATCAAATTCCATGGGATCATTAACTTGATCTTTATTATTTGCTTCAAGTTCTTCATCTTGTACAACATCATTTCTACTACTACTTGGTGCTCTGTGCATAAAATGAGGGGGAAAAACTAACTTTATAATTACAAACAATCATGAAAAATTAGTGCATGTATAAAACAATATAAAAGTTTGAGAATACAATAAATATTAAAACAGATAATGAATATATATAGCTAATTACCATGGGACGATATTCATTTGATCCCCCATCCATGTGCCCATATTTTTTACAATGTTTTTTAGTTGTTGCTATTAAAACTCTTTCGGGACATCTAGTACAACAATTTTTGCAAGGGAAATAACATTTATCGTCACCCTTTTCACCCTCTTTAATTTTTTTCCCACCTCTAATGTTTTTTGACATTCTTCCCCACAGACATATACTCTAAAAAATACATGTTTTTTGTTCACCAAGAAGACCGACTTATACCCTTTTTGAACTGTCGTTATTATAGCAAACTTGTCGCAACACCCGTAAAATGAAACAAATTTATAGATTTTATAATGTTGCAATTCCGACGATAGTTGACCAAGTCAAAGTTAACTTGGTCAAATACTAGGTGACAGTTGGGGTGGGGAAAACCTAGTGTCTACAACATCTCAAGTGCGATGAATATTTCACCAACGTCGCAAGTAGGATGAAAATTTTACGTCGTCGCAAGAACGACGTCCTCTGAACTTCGTCGCAAGAGAAACATTTTTTAGTAGTACATAGAAAGAGAGACTTTATCGAGCAATACGGAGAAAACAAGTTAAAATTTCCTCTATTTTTCGACAGTATGGCCAATTTTTTCCATAACGTCACAATTTTTCCAACATGTACTAGTGCCTTGTAATCAAATAAAATGTTACTTGCCTAATAGTAGCATAACAAAATTAAAAAATAACATAATAAATGATTGATAACGTAAATTAAGTAAACTTGATTTATTTGAGTGCTTCACAATTGAACGTTTCCAATGGCTTAAAGACCTGTAAACAAATTACTGCAAGTTAAGTGCTAAGAATATGGTCAACCATTATTCTATAAATACTTTGATACAAAATCAATTAATAGTTACCTCTATCTTAATAACACAATTACATCAAGTAGCTAGTGTATTCTTTCCATACCCATGCTCTTCAACATGCCAAGGGTGTAAAATGGGGCCTCATTACACCAATCTAAATATTTTTCCATATTTTCGGGGATCTTGTGCATTGGGATATGGCCAGGTACTTCATTCATAACATGCACATCCTTCTCCCAAGCACGATGAGTGAGCTTTCCTTGAGTATCAATTTCTGCAAATTGTGCAACACCGTTTGCATCATAAATAGAGCCAAGCATTAATCTATCTCCAATAGAAAGGGAAATATCATATTGATTACATATGTAAAGTATGTCATCCCAATGCTCATATGCAAAATTATCTTCATGATATTCCAAACACCACTTTTCATGGATAGATCCTCCTCGAGAGACAATTTCATTCATTCACTTTGCAGTCATACGGATGTACACTAAGAAGGCCCTATATGCACAGAAGAAAGCACCATGTTCTTAGAACGAATGGATTGATGAGTATTTGTTGAATTTGGGCTTCACCAAAAACTGTTTTAGATCCTAACCTTTACTCTCTATTTGATAAATCCAATATTTTAGTGTTGGTCATATATGTGGATTGCCTTATCCTTACAAGTCGAAATGAGAATCTCATAGCATGGTGCAAGGGGAAGTTGGGCTCTAAGTTTGATACAAAGGAAAATCATATAGTTTCAATAAGCTTGAGGTAAAATTTGGTTTGTTTATTTCTTTTGACATGACTCATTTAGGGTTCTTACATTACTTTCCAACTGTAGAGTGTTGACAGGGTGCTTGGCTTACCAAAAAGAATCCCAATGTATCACTTTCCTTGACTAAATAAAATACAATATAGGAATAGGTACAACTCATGAAACAATATGGTTTATGATGAATACTTGCTGATTTAGAAGTAAAGAAGTTCCAGGAAATTGTTATTGTGACAATCAAAGTGTACTAATGTTTGCAAAGAATCTAAATTTCATGCCTAACAAATTATATGGAGGTTCATCATCTCTACATTCAACAGTTGGTTGGAATCGGTGAGATCAATTTGCAATACTGTGCAACAGAAGAGTAGTCTGCATATATCTTCACCAAACTTCTTGGTCTAGATGAGTTCATAAAATTTAGAGGCAATGCATCTCTAAAGAGAAATATTGGGACAACTACTATACCAAATTGAGAATCTCCGAAATAATTTCATGAACTAAAGTTAAAATCCATGACAAGTAAATAGATGAAGATCTATCAATTTTCCCAAAAAAGATAAGCATCGTTCTCCATAAGAGCATGGAGGATTGAGGGCATTAATAATGGTCATAATGTGTTTTACTTTATAATAAGTTAATACTAGTTATAAATGTGAGTGGCATAGGTTATTCATAAAAGGTCAATGCTTAGTTTGCAATAAAAGGGAATTAATAATTTATGAGTTTTATGTAGGTAGTGTTGTTCCTGAGATGATTCTGAGCTAGGGAATTATGTCAAGGAATCCATAATGATTTACAATTATTTTGAATTTTTTTGTAGCTAAATAGAGAACTTATGTAGTTCCCTAGAATTTCTACCTAACTATCAATGAATATTTATTAGAATATAAAAGGCTTGTTTTCGCTCTTTGAATTGATTGAAATTTATCAATATGATGGACAGTTGAAAAAGAAAAACAACAATGAAAAGATAAATAATGTATTTGAATTGAATAAATATTACTTGTCCTTCAATGGAAGAAGCAAACAAAACTATATCCTTGTGATGAATATGTTTTAATAAATTTTAAAAGAAAATTTCTCTTAAAATTTAAAGGCATAAAAATAAAACATAGGTCATCGAAACACTTACAATGAATCAATTGAAAGCTACGTTTAATGATTTTCCTTTGTTTGTGCAACAATGATTGTCATACCAAATGGTCACACTTATCACATAGATAGAGAGAAAGAAAATGACTATGAAAAATCAGAAGCACATATTACTGAGAAGCACATAACATAGATCATGAAAACAAGAATATTTTAATCTTTGTAAATGAAACTTTTTATTAATAATTGTTTCTTCTCGGGCCTTGTAGAAAAAAAAGTCCCTTTACATTCCAATCGAGTGCATACTTATAGTCATATCACTTGTAACCAAAATTGGTTATGTAAGCTATTTACAAGTCAACACAAATTAAAAAAATGAAATATTTCTAGAAGAAAGTCCATGATTTTGTTGAAAGTTGTTTGCCAAGTCATTCTAACTTAATGATTCGATCCCAATCCTACTTTTTTGGAAATTTAAAAGTCATCATTTTCTTATAAGAAACATTCACTTCAGTATATCTTTCATATGATCAGGTAATTACAATAATTTTTTGAGTTTCCATAAAAGGAAGAAGTCTTCATCCAAAAGGTCAACAATTATTTGACCTTTTAACATTCTTGTAATTCCTCTAAATTTACTTGTATCCTCTCTAGCTTTTATCAAATTTTTCTGGTAATTTTGAAGAGAGAATAAATTTCCCTTTTTATCCCAACATTTTGGTAAATACTTTTCAACCATTTTCTTGTAAAGGCTAGAAAACCATTCAACATTTATTTGTAAAGGAATTAATTTCTTTTGAGCTTGCTAAATTAGGTTTATTTTTGTAAAAACCTTTTCAATCTCCATGACCATGCTGGTTCAATTTTTAATTCATTTTTTACTCAATTCCTCATTTGATTTGGAATTAAGTAACTTAATAATTTTGGTAGCTATCTAAGGTTTGTTTCCTAGCTCTTGGAAAACAACTTTAACATATTTGTCCACCTTCCTTGCCAAACCAAATTCTTCATCCATTATTATGATATAATCCCAAAATTTGGTGATTTGCTCAGCAATTTTGTCCCAAAGCAAACATTTGGCTCCTATCAAATATGATTTTAATCCTAATTTAGTTTTTAACAGATCATAATCCTCTTGTATGTTATCCTTATCTTGCTTATATATCTTAAGTTATTTATATCCTTCTGCAATTTGATCTTTGATAATTTTTCTTTCATCATTTTGTGTAGACACTTCCTTCTTGGATTTTTCCAATTCAATTTATTTAAAATTTATCTCACCTAAAGGCTTAACTAGATATTATAATGAATCTGAAGATGTTGAACCTTGTGATGATGAAGATCGATGTTTCAAAACATGAATTTGTTGTTCATATAATTTGATCTATTCATTCATGTGAATCATTTGATTTGAAAAATGATATTTTTCTCGTTTGATTGTTTGTAGCTCTGGAGTCTACACATGATCAATATTAGTCAAATATAGCTTCTTATTTAGTATAAGGATGCCATTATATTTTAAGCTCATTATATTTTACATTGGCTCCTAATCCTTAGAATTGTCTCTTAGTCTTAAGATTTTCTTCATCATATCATCAATCCTTATTTTCTTTGTCTTGGTAATTACCTTTTCCTAGCTCAACTCCTCCTTCAATTGATTGTTTACCTTTTGTAATTTCTTCGTACGAAGAATCATTTGGATGACATCTCTATTCACCATTTCTCATGTTTGTCTAAGAAATTCCATCTTGTCAACTATATGAATTTGTTCAAGATCAACTGAAAAGTTTGTTGCTTTATAATTGTCAACACTTGTAAGGTTTTGATCAATAGGTTCTAATATTCACAAATTTAATGTTCCTTTTTCAAATCTAATGCAGAAAATAATCTATATTTAGAATAATGTCTATCAAGCTCAAGCAATAAAATTTGCTTAATCTATACATTTTTGTCCTTCATTTTGTCATATTCTGAAAATATATTTTTTGGCTTGATTTCTAAAGATTCTGCACCTTCTTGATTCTGGATGTTATCAAATACAATTGATGGAAGAAACTCTGTTGTAAAATTAGGTTTCGTTTGAGTGTCTTCCAATGTTTCTTCTATAACTTGAATATCTTCTTCTGAAAGATCCTCTATGTTTCCTTCAATCCTTTGCTTCTTCCTGGAATGCTCATCTTTTGAATTTGAGACAGCTTGAAGCTCCTATAGAAAACTTGTTTTAAATCATTTCTCTTGCAGCTGGGGTGTATTAATGACCAATGTCTGAGAAACCTGAGATACATTCTGTAATTTCCCCTGAAGAATCTTCTAAACATGTTTCCAACTATATAGGTTCATTGTCTGCTCGACTTGAGGTTTACTATGGTGCTCATAGGAAGTTAAGTCAAACTCTTGTCTTTTGGATGATATGATTCCAAAAGGATCATACTGCCATGTTTCTCCTTGCTCAAGATTCAATCCTTGCAACATGGATTCTACAACCTGCAAATATTTTCTATTGTTCACAATAAAATGTCCCACTTCTCTTTTCAACTTGAAATTAGTCCTCTTTTTCTTTGAAACAAAATGAATATCGTTTGAATTAAGACTTTGCCTTATGAATTCTAAGGAAAAGATCCTTAGTGTAAGGAATTTGGGAAATTTGAAAGGTTTGATTTTTGCTCCATATATCCTTATTTCAGTATATTTCTCGAATAAATACCAGTCTCCTAGTTTAGTTTCTGCAGAGTCATGTAAAAGTGTGTTTACTTTGGTAAAGATTCTAGAAGGACTTTCTACATGAAACAAGGTATATGATATGGCCATAAATGTATTGAAAAAGTCTGAAAATACAACATTTTTTGGATTATTTCTGATTATTGGTGTCCAATGAATGACGGACACATGATTTCCAGCATTATCTTCAGTTTCTAAGTTCAAATTTGAAATTTTTTTTTCTTTGAAAAAAAAATAAAAATAAAAATAAAAATATATACATACATACATACATACACACACACACACACACACACACACATATATATTGGATCTACTCAATGTAAATTTGGTGAGTTGATAGTGAAGAGAATTTGCTAAATACTATGCATAATGGAATCTAGCAATTGGTTGGATTGTGAAAAAGAAAAAGACTTAAATACACCTAATATAGTGTCATCCATGGTCCTATCACTGTAATATCCAAAAAAAACACAAGCCATGCTGATAATCTGTTGTGATATTGTTTTGGATGGGGTGCCACATAGCGGAAGGAGGCCACGCAGTCCTCCCATGATCTCTACCATAAATATGGCCAGCCGCCATCCCTCACCTCAGTCTTGAATGGAGGGTGACCTTAATAACTTGTAGAGGAAGGGAGGATATCTCCCTCGTGTCATTTTAATGGCGGTGTTGTGGATTAATGGTAGTGTTATAACCCTAAATTTCTCTACACATGCATACATGGCCTTGGCCCTCTTACTTTCATTTTTTTCCAAAGCATTGTTGAGTTTCTCTTCTTAAAAAAAACAAATTTTTGAAGATGTACATGCTCTGCACCACTACAGCTCGCGTACATACGCATGTTGCACCATTACAACCCGTGTATACTTGCAAAATTTGCAAGGAATTCGTTGAGATTACGGTTTATTGGGTAGTTTCCCAACTAATCCACATGCTATAGCTCGTCACCCAACCGAATAACCATCCATTTGTCATATAAAAGGAGGTGTTTGGGTCTCATTTCACATCTAAGCATAAGAACAGTGAAACTCTTCCCGATTTCACTTCCCCTCCTTGCCCAAGATATTGCAGCCCTTTTGTGAGAATTGCCTCAGCATTCCCTCATTTTCCCCTTCTTCCTCCATTTAACCCATTCACTTCCCAAGAAGATATCAGAAGGTTGAGAGGAGAAGTTTATACAAAGGTGCACTTGGAGCTTGGTGAAGAGGAGCTTGGACCAGGTTCGCGAAACAGTAGTTGACTTTGATTGTAAAGGTATAATAATTGTGTCATGAATAAAAGAATTACTTTTCCTGTCCCAAATGATGGTGTCTTTAATACTTTAGTTGATTTATGTATGACATTATAACATCTAACCATAACTTATATATGGAATAACATGCTTGTAGTTTTTTGTTTGTCAATCTTTGGATGTAGGTCAGCCCTGGGAGGAGGCGTGCAGTCAACGAAACTTCCAAGCACGAGGAGGTCATCACTAGACGTGGGATTATAGGTATAGTTACCCGATATCCTTTTCCTTTCTTTCTTCATATGAGTTTTGGTATGTTTGGGGTAGTTTAGAGAATTAATTAACTTCTAGACGGTTAATCGATCTGCCTACATTTTGAACCCTGGTGTAGTCATAAAGGGGTTGTTTCCCTCTAGCAGGTAGGAGGCGGGTGATTACAACATTCATGTATGCCCCTTGGATATCTATCCTGCTCAACCATGTCTTTCACTATTTCGCCTCTGATATCCATCACCTTGCTCGTTTCGGGAATTGGATTATTGCACAGTGGGTTCTCCTAGCTGAAATTCAGTGGATTCTTCGCCCCCCTTGGCTCATCCGTGCCGAGAGAGAGAGGAATGCCCAGGAAAGGACCTGCTTGGTATAGTTAAGTTTCAAGGCAGAGACTCCTGCAGAATCTGGAATGGGCCATGTCCATTGCTAGGGCTCAATGCACCGCAAGGCCACATACTCAGCCAATGGCCTATGTCGAGGAGAAATTCTTGGAGGAACCTATTTAGGTTCCTCCAAAATCCCTCCTCTACATGATCTCGTATGATTACTTGCACTCGTGCACCAACAAATCTGATACATGTACTAAGGCTGCCATGGAAGGCGCCACATGCATTGTTTAGGAGGAATTACCGGAGGAACTCCTCCACACAGCTCTAGGTGCTTACATCTAGGGTAGCACTAGTGAAACGAATGTAGGAGCTGTGGTGGAAAATGATGGAGCCACTAGCACTATGCAGGATAATTTCCCCATCTCGGCACCTCCATCGCTGATTGCAATTCTAGAATACGACTCAGCTCCCCCCATCCTCTTCATCCCGGAGCAACTGGAGCTCATTTTCGATCTCAGAAGCTACATGGTGGATCAACTTCATTGGGATACCCTCATCAACAATCAGATTGATATGTTTTTCGACGCATTCTCGAATGCACTGGTCAAGCAGCGATGCCTGATCTGTGTGCAACTCTTCGTGTTACATCCCAACGATGACACTCTTCTTGGAGCTTCGAACGACAAATCACATGATGCACAAAACTCGACCAATGATTAGTTTTGTGCATTCCTCTGAGCTCCAACAACACAATGATGGTGCTTCCTTCTTGTTATTCTGCACTGGTACTCTGCATATTTCCTATCTAGTTTTCTTTTTTCAGAATTTGTTAGTTTGTTCTATCTTGCAAGGAAAACTCTGTCAGGACAATCATCCGCCACCACCTCTGGTTTTCAATTGGCAAGGCATGTGGTAGATGCCTTTTTTGGCTGAAAGTATAATAGGTGACCACCTATTCTGCTTTCCACTAGTTTGGTGGAACAAGTGGTAGGCCAATGACATGTATCTATTTTTTATAGTGAAAGCACAGTAATAGGTACAAAAAAATATATATGTTGTGAGATTGGTGAAAATATAACAGTTTCATAATTATCACTCTTCAAGAGAACTGCTATCTTTCTCCATTAAAGAAAGTATTAAATATTGTATATCGTGTAAATTTACCTCTTTATAGACAATGGCTAAAACTTCTTCATTTAATACTTGACCATCTATAATTTGTTGGACTTTCAACATCTCACAAATTGACTTAGCTAAAATTTCAAATAAAAATGATCGAGTTCTGGACAATATACTCCTAGAGGATGGGACATAATTCAAAGCACACAAGTGAACAAATTCTGGGAAATTATAAGTCTGAGGAACAATGAAACGGGTCAATTTCCACTCCCGTGCATGAAAATAATCATGTAACTAGTTATATTTGTCAAAAGATAGTTTATGCAATTCATAGAGATCAAATGAAGTAATTGGGTCAAAAATTTAACAATTCTTGTCCTCTAAATCATGTTCTACTATATATAGGATTCTATACTTTTTAGAACTTGAGGGTTTTGACATTTTTACAAGTTGATAGGAAATGAGCCTTTATCTTCTTACTCGAAACAATTGTTGAAGAAAACCCTTGATTTTGCTGACAAATTCAACAAAATCACACTCTGAAAAGGCTCCGATGAGTTCAAGTCACTTTCCTCCTTCATTAACAGTAACCAATGGACTTTTATAAAAATAACCCAGCAAATGATATTTTATTTACACACACATTTAAACAAATAATTTATTAATTACTAATATAACATATTTACAAATGAAATATTTACAAGACCGATGGTTTTGGGAGCATTATGGTGGTTTCATTTCATAGTTCCACGCAGGGTCGAGTGACAGTTTTGAATACCACACGACGGGATGTCGAGGTGGACCCTTTTCTCCACACATAGCGTGGGTCAAATCTTCCCTACGTCACCTCGGGGGGTTATTCATTTTAAATGTCGATCGACATGGGGTAGAGAGGTTCGTTATAAACCGTAGATCTCTGCGCTTTTTGGATCAAAGCTCCACGTTTAATCATGATCTATCTTCACACAAACACATCATTTTATTAGTTTTTAATACTATATTCTATATATTTAAAACAAAATAAGATTAATTTTAATAAATTCAAATCAATATATACAAAGAACTTATAAATATAATTATTAAAACTAAATAAAGTTATAACTGATATAATGAACTCTAATAACTTAGAGCCTATATGAGGCTAAAATTTAATAAAACTAAAGATAATACAACGGACATCAATTAAATAGTACTAACATTATTTTCAATTTTAACTAAAGATAAGCTAACTTAAAAGTAAAATTAAAGCTAAAATTAAACTAAATGTACATAAACAAAAGGTAAAACCTAATATATAAACAAAACCAACAAAAAATAAAAGAAGAGAAATTACTCTAATAGATTAAAACCAAGTTAACATCTAGAAAAAACAAACAAAATAAAATAATATAGAACTAAAAATTACATAATAAATAAAAATTTTGAATTTTTATTTAGAATTTTAACCTATGGAAAAAAAGTAGTTAGACATCCAAAAATTTAGGGGAGGACAAGGTACAGGATGCATTAGACTCCTTGAATATATAAAATATAATAATTTGGTAAGTTTGTAACTAAGGAATTATGGTTAGTCATAAATAAAAACAATGCTACATCCAATTATATGATTTGAAATTCAAATAGGTGAATCCAGGCCCTTAAGGCATCAAGCCTTTCAAGAGTTAACACCCAAATTTACTTGGATAGCTCTCACTTTGTGTGCTTTGGTAACTTGTAGTTTCCAAGTTATCACATCTCTTTATAAGTTGTAGATACTCAATATCTCACAAAACTTTGTAATTGTTTGAAAAACTTACTGTGTATGAGTGGCAAAAGTTTTGGCAAGTTTTGATTTCTAAAAATCTTCCTCAAGAAATCTGGGATTTTTGTTTTTACCCATAAACATGGATGATGGTGATTTAGACATAGGTCAACAATTTCTTTGGATATCCCTTGGTTTTCCTTGTTATCTTATAACCTATTTGGAAACATGATTGAAATAAAATATAACAAAGCTAATATAAAAGAAAAATGAAATAGGAGGGAAAGAGCAATAATAATTGAGACTTGTCACATTCTTGTGAGCTTGAAGTTTTACGAAGAAAATCCTTGGTTGTTTCCATAATTATAAATGGATGAACTTATTAATAATTTGAAGCAACATGATTATGATTGCAGGTTTTTCTGAGTTACTTCTAATGAGAAATTGTAAATTGGTAGCTACAGGAAAGTGTTCAACATTTGATATGTTAGTTTGAAAATCAACTCTTAAAGACCAACAAAACATCAGTTGTACATGCAAGTAATGTTTTAGACATTCCCCCATATAGATTGTTCATTTTCTTGCAAATCTTAGGTAAGACCTTTCAAATCATGTATTTTGTCTTGAAGCTCAGTTTAAGACCTTTCAGAACTGTCCATTTTCTATGTGGATGTAAGACCTTTTAGAACCATCCCTTCGCTATGCTAATGTAAGACCTTTCAAGATTTTCATTTATTTCCCTAAAGGTAATGGAAGTAGATATTTTGGAATATGTATTTCAACAAAGAGATTCTCATTGAAAATTATTGAAAAATATAACCTAAAATTTACACCTATCCTTTATTTCACTTAAAGGCTAGGACTTTGGTGCTTCTAAGTAATGTATGTTGTTGGTAAATTATTGTTTGTTAAAAACGTTTTTAAGGTCCCTCTGGGACATTCCAGAATCCCCTTCAAGAGGAGATGCCCCATGACACCTCTTTCCCCTGTGAAAACCCCAAGAAAATTTAGTACATAATAGTGAGATTGTGGTGGTAGATGATACAAAAGTGAGAAGAAATGATGAGAGAGGATGGGATATAGAATATTTGGAGATACCTACATATGTCACAACTGTAAATGTTGTAGGCACAACTCATAGTGCCCCTTGTTACACCATCACCAGGTAAACTAGTAAGTCAAATCTAGATATGGGAATTTCCTCTTGCAAGTGATCAAGAAACTACTGGTAACATTAATATAGCCATGTGACTCTTAAGTCGACAACTTGGTTATCTGGAGTGATACTGCTTGTCCAAATGTTAGAGGTCCATCAAATTTCGTATTTAGGCTTCCTTTATTAGATGAGAAACTTAGACTAGCTTTCAAAGCCACAACAAATGGGAATTTTGGTGAATCATTGAGATGCAGGTCAAGAGAAAGGAAGTTAAGGATTATAATGTTCAACAACAAGATCTTGCAACCTATTTTAATCATTGTAACCTTCAAAAATTCCATTTGAGGTTGGATTTTCTTAATATGTGGGTGTTTGTTACAAGGGTGGAAACTTCAGTACAACTGCTAAATTTTATTGATGACTACTAGAAAGTGAAACCCCTTCAGACCATGCGACAAAGGCTTGACAAGATTTGCAGGCATGTGAGAGGCAGTTGTAGAATGTAAAAAAAAAATTGAATTATGACTTCAGAAATCCTTTTGTTATTGGTGAAGCAACTTCTATACCTATGTGTTGTGTTCAAAAGGATGTGCCATGTTCATATTGTACAACAATTTTTTCTCCAATCATACAAGGAAATATCTTCCCTATATGTGAGCTTGCAGTTATGGGTTCCTATGCTTCTGGGTTACTTTGCATGATTGATCAAATAAGTTGATGTCAACATTGGACACATGTTGAATATGCTATTTTATTTCAAGAAGTTTCACTACCCACACATATGTGTGGATTGATGTTGTACTCTCTACCTTTGAGAACCATGTTGAAAGATATAGTAGGATGATCTCTAACAAGTCTTGGAAAAACTTCGGAGGCTCTTAATAGATTGGAATAAATAGTTTAGTGACACTGAAATGACAGTAGAAGTAATTTTTTTCATGTTTAAAAAAAATTGACATAACCAAACACATATTTCATGGAAAATAAGTAGAAAGACATCAACAAATGCTAGAAAGAAGCTATCAGATGGTAAATAATAATTTCACTCAAGATTCTAATTCGTTATTGAAGGCATTGAAAACTCCGTATTTTAGCAACATAATAGCTAAAGTCTATGGAATTCATCTTCAAACAAATTAGTTGATGGATGTAGGCCTGTAGGATGGCATATCTACCCACAGGCCCCTGTAGGAAGGGATTCCATCCTATAGGGGCCTCTCTGAGATATATGTAAGTAAGGCCATATGTAAGAAACTCAACTTTGAGGTGGTCAACATCAAAGTGAAATCCAGGTGCAATAAGGGATTTTGAGGCCACTGAATCCATATGAGTGATGATAATCAATGATCCAATCAATGATGCTACAAAGAGGATAGGTACAAGAGTCAACATTGTCATCCAAGGTTGATATAAGACTCATGTAAACCTAGACATCTCATTACCAGGGAAGATTACGAAATCTTCTCCTAGTGTCCTAGATTTTGATGTGGTTGGACAGAAGGAATATCTAAACGATACCATTGAATTAATATAGTGAACATGTCCTAGAGCCTGTAACTATAGTGATTAATATAGCTATTGGTTTTATACGTTTTTATGAATTTGGGGTGATGAGAGATCCTATATAAGACTCTGTAGTGTATTATCATAATATTTAGGAATTTTGGTAAAGGTGGAAGAAGGTTCTTTGTGTTCAATTAAAAAAAATAAAAGGCAAGTGAGAGAATTCAGTATCTATTCAATCGTTAGAGGATACAAAGTGTAGGATGTAATGTTGGACTTCGGAATACAAGAGGGTGAGTCGATATATAGTTCTTGAGATGACTATGGATAGTTGAGAGCATGTCTATTTGTTAAAGTGTTGGTTGTGTGCAATGGTAGTGGCACCATTGATCAAGTCTAGGAGAAAAGGGAATAACAAATGTAGGGTTATGTGGATGAGGAGTAAAGGCTATAGGAATATTGGGAACACTCAAAGTGTGGGGGTTGGAATGAGAGTTAGGGTTTTGGGAGACTTGGAAATTAGTCCACCATTGAACTTTGCATTCAACTTTCAAGGCATGTTCCAAGTCCTAGTCAAGGGAAACACTTTCAAACATGGAAAATTTAAATCTAAAAAAATCCAATACACTAGAATTAAATTTAACAAGAAATAACTCCTTTGGATCTAGAACCTGGAGTTGAATGCAAATTGAAGTGAACACCTCAATGCACTATTGTAATGTCTTTGTAGGTTCTTGACAGAGATGATACTATCTGGACAATATATTTGTGAGGTGGATTGTATAGTAAAAATTATATTGGATGGTGTAAAAGAATACCTCCCAAGTGGTGATACAATAAATACTACCTCTAGATCTAGAACTTGGAGTTGAATGCAAATCCAAGTGAACACCTCAATGTACTATTGTAATGTCTTCCTAGGTTCTTGACAGGGATGATACCATCTGAAAAATATATTTGTGAGGTGGCTTGGATGGTAAAAATGCTAATGGAGGGTGCCAAATAAAACCTCCCAATAGGTCCACACAATATGAACAAATATTAAATAACTCATGCACATAGTCAAATGGATGGAAAGATGCATTTACATGAGTACACTCATTATACTCAAGTCAAAATAGAAATATTGAAAAGAGGATGAGCTCCTTAAGTGATAGATGTTGAGTTGAAAGTTGTTGGCAAGGTGGGTGAATCTTCCTTAGGGAGGAAACATAGGTTATATCTCTTGAAGTATGTGTTTGGAGTTACCTTGTTTAAGTGTGCTTTCTAAGTGAACATTATTCTCATAATCTGTATATCATTTTGATAGTGAAAAAACTGTGAATCTCAAAGATTATAACATTGATTTATATTGATGGTGATATATGGGCTATTTATTAAACTATTTATTTTACACAAACAAAACAAAATATGTCATTTTGTTGAACTAGAGATATAATTCAACAAAATAAAATAGCAAGCCGATACAAATAGAATCATGTAACTAAGAAAAGAATCAAACTTAGTACAAGAAATTTAAAATTGGAAATCACTTTTTTTCCTGCCATCCGATTTATCAATATTGTTGTCAATCTTCATTGAATCAATCACTAACTCGAGCAAGCATTATACATCGCCAAGTCCTCAGAATAGGCCTTTCTGCACATTGAACATTGGAAAACATCAATGTTAAGGGATAACGTAAAATGCCACATCAAATTACATTCAGTAATCTCTAAAACAAATATCATTAAATGGATAATAGGAATACCTTAATGAGATCTCTTGGTTTCCATAATAATTTATTCTCTACTAAACATGGCCAACCACATGAAGGTGGAAGCTCATTTCCCCCCTCCCCCCCTCCTTGCATCACTCTCAATTCCCCATACCAAATCATGCATATTAATTAAACAAAAATTGTACAACTAATAATTTATTTAATAAATTTTGTCCTCAAAATATTTACAATCAATTCCTTTTCAGTTTCTTCCTTTTAATAAAATTCTTCAGTAGATCACCAGTAACATCGTCTTGAACCCCTTCAGCTACTGGAACCTCTTATGTCTGTGTAGCATGACTATGCGCCATCTCTACCATTTCACTACTTCTAGTAATACGACGTACTACTGGACATTGTTGCACTACAGGGGCATCCACTAGTACAACATAAAGCGTTAAAAGTACATGGTTAGTTATTATTATTCATATTAGTCTTTCATTAATACAAATATCATGAATCTATTTTTACCTGGAGGAGTATTCGATACTATTGGTTAGGTTGTCACTAGTTCCTATCCTCTGTGAGCACCAGCCTCATCTACATGCTCTTCCATTGAAATAAGAAATGTTATAAATACACCATTTGCAACTAAATATTACTAATCGTCAATATATACAATTGATTTTAAATACACATACTGTGATGGGTCTGCACATCACCAGACTCATGGGGTTCTTTTCCAGTACCATTTTTGAATGAATTGGGTTTGCTTGGATGCTTTAAAAAAATAGACACATTAATTGATGTGATAAATCAATCATCTATATATGTATTTACAAGTAATGAACAATTACAATCTTGTCATTTTACTTACCATGTCGCCCGAAGGGTCAGTCAATTGTGTTTGCCCCAAGATTTTTCGATGTTCAACCATTGATTGAAAGTGGAACTTGAAGCTGATATTCATGTCATCTTTGGTGGCCGCACTATTGAATGTATCCCCCCTGCATTGCATAATACGATGAATTTTGCTTATTGGTTGCAATTAAAAAAAATTGTATGATGATATGAATAATATGGTAAAATTATTCGGTACTTACAATTCGATCTTTTAATACTAGGTAACCACCTTGGCCAATTTTGTGTTGCCCATTTTTATCCAGTCTTGCCTTGGAGGCTTTATGTTGAACGAATCACCAAACATGTCGATCACATGGTTAATAATTTTGTCTTTCAATTCTTTTGTTTTTCTAGGAATTCCACCGTGTGCGAATGGTGGGCCCAAAAATATCTAAGGCCTTATCATGCAACGTCCTATAAAAAATGTTGTTTCTTGCAAAAAATATGATAATTAGTTTAAAATAATTTGAAATATGTAGGTTTCAATATTTAAATAATAGGAATTAACTAAGATATTAATAACTACCTGGGACTTGTGGTGTCTTCAAGGGAATCAAGCTTTTGTCCATCAAAAGTTCGACCAATATTGTTCCCATTCTTTGAACATGTGTTGCTATAGGATAGCAGTGCGTAGACTCTTCTTCATGAGATTTTCCATTTACTACACCATCATGTTCACCATGGTCTTGTTGGGTTGTTATATTCTTTGCAGTGAAATTCTGGTCGAAGTGAATCGACTGAAGGTCGAAGTCAAGGTATATCTAAAACAAGTCAAAGGTCAATGTGTATCGACTAGGTAAAGTTAAAGTTGAAGTTCGAGGCAGTTCGACATGGTAAAGGCATCGATAGTAAGTCGAAGAGGTCAACCAACATGAGGTCAATATGTGGAAGTGGGTTGTTCTTGCGCAAGAAAGAGGGTATGATGTCGATTGTGTCTTAGGTGTGGACCAAGATTAGACATGTAACCTTTTATTCATATTGAATAAGACAACAAGAGAGAGAAACACTCAAGGAATGTTGGTTTTCCCGGTTTGGGTTTCTAGGGTAAAATCTCTATGTACTGTGTGATTGCTTTGTCATTTACGTTCTTGATTAAATTCTTCTTCTTCTCTGCTAGGTTTAGTGTGGAAGTGTCTCTCATTTCTTGACAAGTGGTATCAGAGTTGTGTTATGATTTGACAAGTGTATCAGATCTTGATTTACCAATATTGAATTTGAGAACTAAACCGTAGGTACAGTAAGAGTTGTAAGTCATAAATTGTGTTAAAGATCATGGTAAAGAATGGCGAGCAGTTCAAGAATAGAGATAGAAAAATTCAATGGCCAAAATTTTGAGCTTTGGAAGATTAAAATGGAAGATCTTCTTGTAGATAGAGAACAATGGACAACGACATGTCCAGGTACCCATCCGACAAGAATGTCTACGGAAGAATGGGAGAAACTCGAAGGAAGAGCAAGAAGTACGATTCGGCTTTATCTTACAGATTCAGTACTGCTGAATGTATCAAGCAAAAATTCGACCAAGAAACTATGGGACAAGTTGGGAAGCTTATACCAGTCGAAATATCTGGTAAATAAGTTGTTTCTCAAAAATACACTGTATCTTCTAAGAATGAGTGATGGCATTGCGGTGACTAAGAATTTAAACTTGTTTAACACCATTTTAAGCCAGTTATCGTATGTGGATATTAAAATCACTTAGGAGGATAAGTGTATAATCCTATTATGTTCTTTTCTAGAATCTTGAGATATCTTAGTCGTGGATATAGTGAGTAATACAACCACACTAGCACTAGAATACATGGTTTCTTCTTTGTTGTCTGAATAAATGAGAAGAAAGAACATCAAAGGATCAACCAAAGATGCTTTAGTGGTGAGAGGTCGATCGGTTGAAAGAGATAAAGGAAAATTATTTGGTAGAAATTCTAAGTCGAAGGGTACATCTAAATCCCCAGTTCAATCAAGAAAAAGATGCTATAAATGCGGTAAAGTTGGGCATTAAAAAAAGGACTGTAAGTGAAGGGCGATGGAAGTCAGTACGAGATCCAATGAGAAGCAGTCAACTAAGAGAAAGAAAATCCTGGATAAGGGATGTGATGTGTACCTGGTGTCGACTAGTACATAGTTGGATCAATATGTTTGGTTGATTGACTCAGTAGCATCCAATCATATGACACCACATAGAGAATGGTTTTATGAGTATGAACGATATGATGGAGGTGATGTGTTCTTGGGGAACGATTCAACAACCAAAATTATCGGACGAGGAAGAGTTCGACTGATACAACAAGATGGGAGGAAAAGAACCCTTCCAGGTGTTCTACACATTTGGGGTTTGGAAAGAAACACGATATCTATTAGTAATATGAGTGATGTTGGAGTGCACACTCTGTTTCAGAAGGATTCGTGCAATATGGTCAGAGGTGCGATGGTCTTAATGAAAGGGGTTAGGATTGGAAACATATACAAGTTGTTAGGGAATGTCAACTCAACTAGATGCAACAACATCATTTCTCCTGAAGTCAACTCGATGTTGACTCAACTCTACATGACTTAGGATGAGTTAGTACAAATTGACTTGACAAGAGATGATAAAATCGACCTGACCATGATATGGCACAAGAGGATTGGACACATTGGAGAAAAAGGACTTTGAGCTATGCACAAAAAACGTATGCTTGAAGTTTTTCCTGAATGTGGTTTAGAAGTCAAATTTTGTGAACATTGCATATATGGAAAACAAAGTCTGGTGAGGTTCCCATCTAGAGCGACAAGGGAAAATGAGATTCTAGAATTGGTACATAGTGATGTGTTTGGCCCGGTCACAGTGCCTTCACTTGGTGGATCCATGTATTATGTCTCCTTCATATCTGATTTTTCCAGGAAGACATGGATATATTTCCTAAGGAAGAATTCATAGGTTTTCAAGAAATTTAAAGAGTTTAAAGCTCTTGTAGAAAACCAGACAGATAAGAATATTAAGGTGTTGAGAACTGACAATGGTGGAGAATATTGTGGAAAATAATTTGATCATTTTTGTAAGTATTGTGGCATAGCACACCAAAATACCACACCATATACCCCACAACAAAATGGATTTTCCGAGAGAATGAACATAATGTTGATGGATAAGGCAAGGAGCATGCTGAGTGGTGTTGGGCTCGCACAAGAATTCTGAGTGGATGTAGTCGAACTGCAAGATATTTGGTGAACATGTCTCCTTCATCGACATGACTACACATGAGGTATGGTTAGGTAAGAAGCCTTCGGTTGAACATCTCAAAGTATTTGGTTGCGATGCATTTGTGCATGTTCCCAAGGAAAAGAGGAGCAATCTGGACAAGAAGGAAGTCAAATGTATTTTCATTGGATATAAAGAAGGAATGAAAGGATATAAGCTCTGGGATCCTGCATCAAGGAGAACAATGTACATTCAAGATGTGGTCTTCAGAGAAGTCGAAGGTAAGTCCAATCTTGAAGAAGTTGTTCATATTGACAATAATCCTGAGACAATGCGGTTTGAACTAAGGAACAAAGAAGATGATTCAGATGAGTCGATTGAATATGAGGAAGAGGTGGAACAACAAAATCTGGTGGTAAGGAGGTCATAAAGAGTAATAAAACCATTCGAAAGGTATAGTTTGTCCAATTTCCGTTCCACATTCGTGATAACTTCCATCAACGATGAGCCCAAGTCAGTTGGTGAGGTAGTCGACTCAGCAGAGGGTAAACTCTAGAAGGACTCCATGGTTGAAGAGATGGAATACTTGCACAAGAATGAGACACATGATTTAGTCAAGTTACCTAGTGGAATAAATCTCGTCAGTAGCAAATGGGTATTCAAGAAGAAGATGAATGTCGCAGGACAAGTTAAGAAGTTTAAAGCTTGACTAGTAGAGAAAGGTTATTCCCAAGTCGAGGTACTTGACTTCGGTGAAATTTTTTCCCCTATTGCAAAACCAAATTCCATTAGAGTACTAATGTCTCTGGCTACAACATTCGATCTAGAAATAGAAAAAATGGATGTGAAGACAACGTTCCTCTGTGGGGACCTAGAAGAAGAAATCTACATGAAACAACCTAAAGGATTTGTAGTAAAAGGAAAGCAAGAGTTGGTGTGAAAATTGAAAATATCCCTCTATGGTTTAAAGAAATTTCCAAGGATGTAGTACCAGAAGTTCGAAACATACATCCTTAGTTTGTTATTTGCGAGAATAAAAGTTGATCACTGCATATATTCCAAGGAAGAAGGTGGGCATTTCATATATGTAGCTTTGTATGTCGATGACTTGTTGTTGATTGGAAACAACATGGATGTGATAAATGAGGTGAAGAAGTAGATATCCCCCAAGTTCGACATGAAGGATCTCGGTGCAGCTAAATTCATTCTAGGAATGGAGATTAAGAGATATCGAGCCACTAGAGAGCTCTGGTTGAATCAGATGAAGTATATTGAAACAATTATGAAACGGTTCAACATGCAGGATTGCAAACCAACGAAGGTGCCAATTCCCATGGGAGCAAGTCTTATGGCTGAACAATGTCCAAAGACATAAGAAGAAATATAGGACATGACATATGCTCCTTATGCAAGTGTTGTTGGTATTCTAATGTATGAGATGGTTTTCACTTGACCAGACATTTTCCATACAGTGGGAGTGTTGAGCAGGTACATGTCGACACCTAGAAAGGAGTATTGAACTATTATCAAGAGAGTATTCATGTATTTATGTGGCATGAAGGACAATGCTATATACAACCAAGGAAGACCTGGAGGTGACAATGCTAAATTAAATGTACATGGCTTTGTCAATGCCAACTGGACTAGAGATATGAATCGACGGAGGTCGAAAAACGAATATGTCTTCAAGATGTTCAATGGAGCAATAAGTTGGATGAGTAAGCGACAGTCAGTCATAGCCTTCTCACAACAAAATCTGAATACATGATGGCCACTCATGGAAGCAAATAAGCAGCATGGCTACAAAGGTTGTGTTCAGGAATCAGGTTTGAGCAGAGATCTATGAATATAAATTGTGACAGTCAAAGCGCAATATTTCTGGCAAAGAACCATGCTTATCATTCGAAGACTAAGCACATTGATGTACAATACCATTTCATAAGAGACATGGTGGAAAGTAAGAAGGTGCTACTGGAGAAAGTAGACACATTGGAAAACATATCAGACTTGTTGACCAAGTCTGTGAGTGCTATGAAGTTCTCTTGGTGTAGAGAGGCAATGGGAATTGCTACCCTAGGTCTGTGAATGAAAGTTCAAGAATCTCGTGTTTCAACAAAGAAGACAACAAGTGGGAGAATGTTGGGTTTTTATATTCTTTGCAGTGAAATTCTAGTCAAGGCGAATCAACTGAAGATCGAAGTCAAGGTAGATCGACAACAAGTCAAAGGTCGAGGTGAATCGACCGAGTAAATTTGAAGTCGAAGGTCGAGTCATTTCAACATGGTAAAGGCATTGAAAACAAGTCGAAGAGGTCAACCAACATGAGGTTGACAGGCAGACGTGTGGTGACCGATTGAAGACCGAATGAAGGTCAACTGGTAGTCGACTGCTAATACGACTTGGAGTCGACTGTAATAGAGTCCTAAGATTTTTGGGATTTATAGCCAATGTTACCTGGATCTATAACCATTTTTGGGCTCCAAGTCTTTAGGGTTTTTCCTATTGTAAATCCTATAAAGAGGCATGTAGTAAGGCCGTAAATGCTAATCAATCAATGAAACGTAAGATTGCCAAGCTTTAGAGAAATATTTAGATGTAGGTTGTTGGTCATGAAGATGTAATCTAGATTGACTATAGGGTTGTTCTTGCACAAGAAAGAGGGTATGATGTCGATTGTGTCTTAGGTGTGGACCAAGGTTAGACATGTAACCTTTTATTCAGATTGAATAAGAAAACAAGAGAGCATAACACTCAAGGAATGTTGGTTTTCCTGGTTTGGGTTTCCGAGGTAAAATCTTTATGTACTATGTGATTGCTTTGTCATTTACATTCTTGATTAAATTCTTCTTCTCCTCTGCTAGGTTTAGTGTGGAAGTGTCTCTCATTTTCTGACAGGTTTGGCGTGAATGATGGAAGTGTATCATGGGCCCCAGGTGCTGCAGTCATCTGAGCCACACATGGAGAGGCAAATAGCCTCGAAGGTATGTGGCTCGTGCCAAGGCCCCATGGGGTTTGTGCACCACTACTACTAGAAACCTCCCCACGACCAATATCTTGCGTCGGTTCCAAATATTTATGTAGAAAGAAATAGCTTTTAGTTTAGCTCAAATAAACATACGAAATAGAAATTCATAAATAAATATGTCATAAATAATCTATTTTTAAAATGGCGCTTACTGCATATTGATATATAGTCTTCTCTGACTCTCTCATCCTTGTTTTGATATCCTCTTGTTGTGGCTACAACACCCCCCATAATGTTTTGAAATTATTATGGGTCCCTCCATATGAATTTTGTTAATATCACCTTGATTTGTTTTCGGTTCTCTATTTCTAGATATTTTTATGTCTTGTTTGTCCTTTTGATGTTCTCATTATCTTCTTTGATATATTTCCATTGATATGATTTGTTTGGTTTGGTTTTCTTATATAGCCATGTAAATATTTTATCATTTAGGTGATTGGACTCATTTTCATTGGACATTATTATATTGCAACAACTTGGTTAATTATTAAAAACAATTTTAATGAGAATTTCTCACATTCACTTTAATTCAAAAATACAATTATGAGGAAATTTTTTTTGTTTATTCAATGATTAACATGTGGTTCAATTGGTCGATTTAAATTTGCAAATAATTGAGTGTTTATTAAGTTAATTTCTTCAAATTGGCAAAATATTCCCAAATCTCAAAATATAATGTCCAATCTGACATATTTAGAATAAGTGATATCAATCAGATTTGATTTTATTAATTTTGGTTAATTAAGATTTGGAGATCCAATAGTTCATTTTTTCATAGATTTTTTGTTATTAATTTAATTTCTTTTTGTTATGGTTTTATATTATAGATCAACAGTTCAACTATAGTCACCAAAATTGGCCCAATTGGAAAATTTGTATCTGTTTCGGGAGGTTAATTTACATCCTTTATTACAAGAAAACGGTGAGGTATTTCCTCACACGGATGAAAACCCACTTCCCAAATTTGGTGTTTTACCTCCCTTATGATCCGTTTCTTTAGAAAATGAACAGATTGAGAGAAATATTATCAGATGCAAGCGAGATGTTTTTGAATTTTTGTGTCGTCAATTTTCAGGAGGCAAACTTCCATATTCAATCACGGCCAAACGGTTATAAATTTGAGGCAATGGTTGAAAACCCACTTCCAAAATGAGTGTATTTACGTAAGGTATAGAGTATTTTCTCGGAATGTGAATAGATTGGAAGAAATAATGACCTGAGTGAATCAAACTAGATTTTAGATCAGTTTTAGGAGGCTAACTTCAAACTTATATTCTTAGCAAACCAATAGGAATTTGGAAAAAAGGTTGAAAACCCACTTCAGAAATAGGGTTAATTACATTATAGTAAGCGTATTTGTTCATAAACCAAACCTTTTGGGAGATATGATGCATTATTTGGGTGGGTTCTGTCCAGATTTATTTTTCTACAAATTCTGTAGCTGATTTTATTCTGAATTTTGTAGCTAATTGATAGGAAGTTTTGGTTGACTCAAGGAGGATTCGACCTAAAGGAAATGTAATATATAAAACTATGTTTATTCATGTGTATGGAGGTTTCTCTTTTCTACAATTTAGAGGCTCTGAGCACTGTTGTAAAGGGATTTTAGTTGTAGGTGAAGAGGAATACTTAGATTTGAGTTATTTGGGGGTTTTCTTTTCAAGATTCAATATTTGTATTTGAGACAATGTTTTCACTATTGAAGAAATTTTCTTCAACAGAAAAGCTCATTATTTTGAAAGGATTGTTGGAGATCTGTTTGTAAAACAGAGCAATGAAATCAGGTTTATTATTTGTATCCAAATACTTTTATTTGTTAATGGAAATTTTATTCTTTTACTGACAAATATGTGCCAATTATTTCATATTTTGCACTGTTGCTTGATATGAGAATGATTTTCTATTAGATCAAATATCTGATCTAATGGTATTATAGATCGGTTATTTATTTCAATTCTTCTCTTGTACTTCAATCCAATTTCTGAGTAACTATTTACTCAAAAATTTGTCATTTGAAATAGATTTAATTGTCATTGAACTGTATGAACTATTTATGCATTTTAATGGCCCATATTTTATTGTTTTAAATCTCGAAACAAAGTATGTATGGAAATCATAATGTTAATTGTTTGAACTAATTCGATAGCTTGACATTCATAATAAAAACATGTTTAATCCCCACTATATTTAAATCCTTGCACTTGGTATTTGAGAGCTATCTCTTGAGTATCAAGTTAGATTAATTTCATTTACTTTATGCATTGTATTTAGATTTAGATTTAGAAATAGATTAATGTATTGCATTTTTTTGAAGTCTCCTCACGCAAGATCAAATTCATTTGTGGCTTTATTGAGTCCTTGTGTCAGCTTAAGGATTACTTCTTTGCAAGCTATTTGCGAGAAGGTAATTCCTTCTATTTTGTCCGTTGATAAAAGAAAGTATTGAAATACATTAGTAGATAGAAGGCCATGTACATATATTTGTATAAATAGATTAGATTAGTAATTAGCTTAAGTTATTTTTATATAAAGGTAATTGGACCTTTAACTAGTTAGAATCACCATCTCAAATGGATAAGGACCTAATTGGGGCCCTGATTGGGTGATCTCCCTATGGTGTTGAACATGGTCATTTTTGACCATCAACACTTCTGTAGGATTACAACTAGCCAATTGAAAGAGTTATTTTTTTTTTCCTTTCACAAGACCTTTCTAATTATTTCAATTGGGTTGAGGGAATCATATATTTCATCAGTTGATCATCATGCTATGGTGTGCTCATCTGGATCAACAAATAAACAAGTTAATTGAATGATTTTCAACAATAATTCATATGAAAATCAACACTTTACCTCCTGCGAGTTGGTTGGTGCCTTCCCACGACCACCCTGCCACTTTTTCAAGCTACAAAACGAGTATGGATTTCAAGCTACAATACGAATGGGCACTCAAATATCTCATAAAGGGAGGTTGCATAAAAGTTGCAAATCAATGAGTATACCTTATATATTTCCAACATAAAGGAAGCATGTGAACCTCGAATTTCATAGAAGATGAGGAGACAAGATATAAAACTATGAAATAAGTATGAATAATCACATAACCTTAATAAAATATTGTTCATTAAGCATATAAATCGAAAATCACACATACATAACAAATAATCAATTTAGGAGAGATCTAGGATTCACACAATTCCATATGTTCTAGAATTTACACTGAGTATATCTTTGGAAGTTGATTCACATAGATGAGAGGAGAATTGTAACCATTAGGCACAAGCATCACAAGGTTGTCAAATATGAGTTCAAGCAAAGGATACACTAAGACTACTCATTGGAAAATTGGGAGGACAATTTGAATTCATCCCTTTCAGTGTTGATATGGCATGAATGGACAATGTCCTTTATGATTCCAGTGTAATTGGCATAACACTATTGAAATTTGGTTGATTCGAACTTCTATAATGAATCGATGGCTAAATAAAGAACTACAATTAGAAATCAGTGTTTTTTTGTATGCCATAATTTCATTAACATTGAAGTTGATATGATTACACAAAATTATAAAATATTAGAACCTACATAAATGTACATTAAAAAACAATGCCAATCTGAAGGTGAATTTGGTCTTTTCTAGGATTTACACACATCTAAGATTTATGGAAATCTTGATGCTCATGTTTCCTTTGAAACTTCCTTGCTTCTTTTTATTCTGATGGTTGTCAGCCTAGAATCTACCTTTGAGAAGAACCCTAGATTAGTGGTTTCAGAGGTTTTGAATTAGGGGAGGTTTCAAATGAGACAGATTTTGGATTTTCATTGTTCTTCAAAAATACTCTAGTACAATTCATATTGATTATCTTTGATGCCTTTGTAAAGGGCTAGAAAAAATTATATATTTCGGCGACATTCCTGGTCTGGGGTCTCCTCTATCGCTCAATCTAGGGCCTCCTCTGTCACTCCTCTATCTCACTGTCGGTCCTCTACCACTCTCTGTCACTCTCTGTCTCACTGTGTCTCCTATTTTGGATCTTGCAGTCGAGGTTGGGTCGGGCCAGTCAAAATGTTTCGATCTCTAGGTCTTGCTCCTATTGAGAGGGTTTTGTTTGTTGTTTTCTTTGGTTTTTCTATTTGTTGCAGGTTTTTCATTTTGGCTGGTTTTATAAAATATGTGCTATTAAAATGCCATATAATATAACAAATATATTATACAATTTATATTATATAATATAAATTGTATTATATAACAAATATATAATATCGTTTATAATAAAGTTTTATATATAATACAATTTATATTAAAGTTTTATATATAGTGCAATTTATATTAAGGTTTTTGGGGTTATAGGGTTTATGGGTAAAGGGTTAGGTGTTAAAAATTTAGGGGGTTTAATTAGGTGTAAGGGGTTAATGGACTTAGGAGTTACCAAGGTTAGGGATTAGGTGTTATAGATATAAGTGGTTAGGCTAATATGGTTTTGTAGGTTAGTGAGTTGGGTATGATATAAATGATCATAGTAATATGATGTAAAGTGGTTACAAGGATTAGGGATGTCATCATCGACGACAATGATGAAAATGATGACTATGGTGATGATGATGACAATGACGATGAAAATGATGATGATTATGATAATGATGACAATGACAATGATGAAGATGAGGAGGAGGAGGATCATGACGACGATGTTGATTATGGTGATGAAAATGAAAACGACGACGACGACGATGACAATGGATGACGATGATAATGAAAATGACTCTTTGATGATGATGACAATATTGACAATTACGACAAGGATGGCAATGGTGATCATGATGATCATGATGAAAATGATGATAACGATGACAATGATGATGAAAACGAAATTAATGATGATGATGACACTAACAATGAAAATGATCATGTTGATGATGACAAATATGACGATGATCACGATGATGATAATGACAATGCATGAAGAAAATGATGATGGCATTAACGATATTGATGATGACAATGACAATGATGATGGCAGTGACAATGACAATGACGATGACAATGATGATGATGACAATGATGATAAAAATATTGATCATGATGACGATGAAAATGACGATGCTGATGATGAAAATGCAAGACGATGGTGATGATGACAATGGAAGATGACGATGAATATGGAAATGTTGATGATCATGATGATGACAATGAAAATGATGACGATAATGCTGAAAATGATGATGATGATGATGATTCATCACGATGATGATAATGACAATGGAAGAAAATAATGATGGAATTGACGATCTTGATGATGACAATGACAATGATGAAAATGACAATAAAAATATTGATCACAATAACACTAACAATGCCACGTCAAATTACATTCCATAATATCTAAAACAATATCATTAAATGAATAATAGGAATCCCTTAATGAGCTCCTCTTGGTTTCAAGAATAATTTATTCTCTACTAAACAGAGCCAACCATGTGAAGGTGGAAGCTCATTTGGCCCCTCCCCCCCTCTCATCACTTTCAATTCCCCATACACAATAATGCATATTAATTTAAACAAAAACTGCACAACCAATAGTTTATAATATAAATAAATTTTGTTCTAAAAATATTTACATTCACTTCTTTAATTTATGTTTCTTATTTTTCATAAAAGTCTTCAGTAAATCATCAAACGTACATTGGTCTTCATCCCCTTCAGCTATTGGACCCTATTTTTGTTGTGCTCCATGACTATGCGTCATATCCACCATTGTACTACTTCTAGAAGTATGATGTACCAGTAGACATTGCTGCACTACAGGGGCATGGTTATAAGTTATTATTATTCATATACGCAATGTTTCATTAATACAAATATCATGACTATGTTTTTTACCTTAAGGAGTAGTCGACATGACCATTGTCGGTCGGTGTTGCAAGGTTAATGTTGATGATGATGACGATGATGAAAATGACAATGACGATGACAATGATGAAAATGACAATAAAAATATTGATCACAATAACACTAACAATGCCACGTCAAATTACATTCCATAATATCTAAAACAATATCATTAAATGAATAATAGGAATCCCYTAATGAGCTCCTCTTGGTTTCAAGAATAATTTATTCTCTACTAAACARAGCCAACCATGTGAAGGTGGAAGCTCATTTGGCCCCTCCCCCCCTCTCATCACTTTCAATTCCCCATACACAATAATGCATATTAATTTAAACAAAAACTGCACAACCAATAGTTTATAATATAAATAAATTTTGTTCTAAAAATATTTACATTCACTTCTTTAATTTATGTTTCTTATTTTTCATAAAAGTCTTCAGTAAATCATCAAACGTACATTGGTCTTCATCCCCTTCAGCTATTGGACCCTATTTTTTTTGTGCTCCATGACTATGCGTCATATCCACCATTGTACTACTTCTAGAAGTACGATGTACCAATAGACATTGTTGTACTACAGGGGCATGGTTATAAATTATTATTATTTATTTACGCAGTGTTTCATTAATACAAATATCATGACTATGTTTTTTACCTAGAGGAGTAGTCGACATGACCATTGTTGGTCGGTGTTGCAAGGTTAATGTTGATGACGATGATGATCATGACGATGACGATGATGATGACCATGATGACGATGAAAATGATTATGAAAATGGAAGACGATGATGATGGCAATGATGATGATGATGAAAATGAAAATGATGTGATGATGCTAAAAATGGGGATGAAAAAGATTATGACAATGGAAGATGATGATGATGATGATGATGAAAATGATGTGATGATGCCGACAATGAGGATGATGATGATTATGACAATGGAATACCATGATGATGGCAATGAAAATGACAATGATGAGATGACGCTAACAATGAGGATGAAAATGATGACAATGATGATGATCATTATGAAAATGATGACGATGACGATGATCATGATGACAATCATGAGGATGAATATGATCATGATGATGTTGATGATGACAATAATAACAATGGAAATGATGACAACCACGACGATGATGATGGCTACAACCACGACGATGATGACGATGACAACCATGACAAATGTTGATTATAGTGATGACAATGACGACAACGACAATTATTGTGGTGGCGATGATGAAGATAATATCATTGACCTTCTTATTCATCCAACTCTACATCTATATCATCGGGTTCAAAATCGATGTTGAAAGGATTGGCCAGTTCAATATCGTCATCAATGTCATTTTCGATCATAATATCATCGTCAATATCGTCATCGAGAACGTAATTGTCATCTACATTTGGTTGAACTTCTTCGACTTCTTTGTTTGACATTGTATCTATCTCATTCTCCTATGTAACTTATTATTCTTCAATATCATATTCTTCTAGTACATTATACTTTACATTCCTTCCTCATGGATCATATCTAACAACGTACTGTAACCAACCTTCTTTACCTGGAATCTCTGAATAAAATAACTTCTCACATTTGCTTGGAAGAACATAAGTTTCTGTACCGAGCTCAAATGTCCTTATATTAACCATGGCAAATCCATTGGCATTCTCAATAACAGTTCTTTCATGATCACGTTCATTCATCTGTAACCCATACAATTTGACATCAAACAAAACTAACCTTAAGGAATTATAGGCACACTCAATTATATCATTCAAATACCCATAGTATCTATTTTCATATATTTTTGGATGCTTGTCACTTCTAGATGAAACATTAGTGACCTGAAAGACTTCAGTTATCCCACTATCAGAGGTTTTATTCTTATCATCCAACTTTTTGATGGAGAATTTATGGTCATTTCACCACATATCCTTGTAGTGTTTCAATTTCAATATGTCTGACACATAAAAAATGCATTGTCAATGAATAAACATATTTAGACTTAGTAAAAAATTGTAAAAAAACACACCATGACCTAGATTGATATAATGGAAAATAATTGAAACATGTTGTGGGTGAATTATATATATTCTTTCTTGTTTATATTTTAAACCATATGCTAAATCGATTTCCCTTTGAGTAATATTGGTATCCTAATTATGATGAGATTCTTTAAGCAATGTAGCCACCCCTTCCCATGATAACCTACAATTACATTGTATATTACATCGATATATCCATAACTTCATCCAATCAATATTGTTTGTGATGAATAAATGTAGTGCATCCCACTCTCAACCAACTATATGAAAATAAAAATAAAAATTACTAACAATAATAAAGATTCATAATTGATGGAAGAATAAAATTTAAATAAGTACAATATAGATAAAAATTAATAATGCAAATTATTATAGATCTCAGCTACCATCTAATAATTACCTTTCACTTTCCTCATTCTACCTTTCCCAACCAAGACCTCCCCTTATAATTTGTTGATGGATTTGACATCCCAAATGCGAGGCACCTTCATTCCTGCTGCTAATTTAGGAAGATACTGACTAATATACACCAAGGATTGATATGCCATATATCCCTCCACCATAGAACCCTCAAGATGTGTTATTTGTCTAATGAAAGCCTTCAATGACTTCAAGTTCCTCTCCACCATCCACATTGACCTTGTGTGTACAAATCCACATATTTCAATCTCCTCAACTTGGTGTATGAGGTAGTGCTCTTGAGCATTGAAAAATGACAGAGGTAAATACTTCTGCATTTCCCACATTAGCTTAGGAATTTGTCTCCTCCAATATTTTATATATTCTTTATGGATTTCCTTAGATGACAACCACCTACACATGATTATACAAGAAAATCATAGGTTTCAACAACAAAGTATATACATTAATTAAAGTAAAAAAGTACATGATGACAAGTTCTGCAACAAACATTTTGCTTACCTCGTTTATTTTCCAAGATCACATATAACTTGTTTTATGTTGTTTCCAAAGCTATCATGGAGTGATAGAGGTAGAACATACTGTAATTACAAAAAAGGAATCATTATTTTTTTGAAAAAAAAAAACAAATTAAAATTCAAAAAAGAAGTATTACCAAAACAAAAATCTACCAAAATAATTACCTTAATGAAGGTATGCCAGTCATGAGTTTTTACCCCACCAAAGTCACCTTTTTTCATTAATATATTCTTTATATTTGAAGAGAATCTCGTGGGAAATTTAATTTTCTGAATATCTTCTTTTACAACATTGCTTTACTACTATGTAAATAACCATGGAAGACGATTTCAGTCTCTGACATTTCTATTTGAATCAATCAAATCATGCATTTCATGATTGGCTTCTTTTATGTCACTACAAATTTTGACATTTTTTTCTTTGTCATTCCTTCCATCTAAGATTATCCATAATGTTTTGGTTACATTCTTCCCTATATGCATTGTATCAAACAAATGAGTTATTTGTAGGTTCTCATAGTAGGGAAACCTATTGAATTGTATGTGGTATTTTTTCACTCCTCGTGGAAGATTCCCATCAATGCCTTGACGACCTTTATGAAACTTAAATGAATTAATTATACAATCACAATTGTTAGATACAGTAAACATAATTCAATGAAAATAGAAATTGTAAAACATTTTGTGTGATACATAGTCGAATTGCTTACCTTGATGATTTCTATTCTATGCCAACTTCCATAGGTTAGGTGTCAATCTTCATGGTTTTATTGCAATCTCTTCTTTCCCATTGAAAAGATGTTTTTTCGGTAGTTAGATACCTATGGTTCTTAGGGAGGAAGTGTCTGTACTCATCAAACACCTCCTTTCCTAAACTTCTTGAACAACGAGATTTCATCCTAGGACCACAAATTGGACATGAAAATTTACCCTTTGTTTGAAGACCTGCAAGATATGGATTAATGTGATAGATAATATTAGTTATATAACAAGGAATAAATATTAGAAACATGCATAGTATTTTCATAACATTATATACTATTAAAGTGCAGTAGTGTGACGTTACATACCACAAAAATGTGATAGCTCGGGGGCATAATGAATTGTCCATGTAAGTATTCCACAAAATTGAAATTGTTTTTTCCCTATTGGTGTAGAGACGTCGTACATAGTGATTCCATCCCATAACTTGTGTATCTCATCGATAAGAGGCTCAATATGTTGAAATATTAGTTGTTAAAATATTGGTTTTCATTGATGTCAACCCTTGAACAGGAAGTTAACAAGTTGCATGTCAAGGTAAAGTAGTTGTAAACATAAGTTAACAAGATGCATGTCAGTTGCATGTTAAAGTAACTATAAACAAAAGTTAACAAGTTGCATGTGAGTTGCATGTCATCATGAGATCCTATGTGATTTGCATGTCATCATGAGATCCTCATTAAAACACAGAGAAGAGTAAATTGGAAAATCACTTCTGTGAATACTAATAGATAGATCTGAGGTAGTGAGTCAAAGTCAGGGAAGTCTAGTGAGGGAAGAAGTTTGCAGGATCTGAGCGCACAGAGAAAAAGTTACAGAAACAAGTTCCTTGTGAAAATGCGCAAGTTTCAAAAGGATAAGTATGACCATCTACGGGCTGCAGTGGAGAAAAGCATGGACATTCGCGAGCAAGCAATGTATGGGTCGCGGACCTGTGAATAAAAAGTGTTGAAGATCAAAGATCTAAAACTCAGGTCAGCTACAGGTTGAAGGTATGTCTTCCTCTGTATTTTAGGGTGTGTATTCTAAAGAAATCAGGAACATATATGTCTTAGTGATTCATAAGAATTTGATTTGGAGAACACTCTTGTGGATCTTGGTATGAGGTATCTGTGGTTGCAGTCTTGATGAGATATCAAAATCAGTAGCAACAACAAAAGTATTAGAAACATCAACAACAACATGTTATGAGTTACAAGGACATAGGTAGTGATAGTTTGGTCTACATTTATATTTTAGGGTGGCTGGATGGGGCAAGGAAAGGGGGTTGTATCCTACTTCCAGTTGGAGTCGGTAAATTAGGGAGTTGGAGATTTCTTCAGGTTGCAGCTTGTAGATAGGGGGTTTACAGTTTTAGCTGGAGAAATATGAAGTTGGTGCTTCCAATGAATGTATTATTTGATAAATAAGAAAAGCATTATGTGGTTTTCTCCCGCATTGGGTTTCCACATAAAATTCTAGTGTACTATGTTTATGTGATGTTTATGCATTGAATTATGGTGTTGATGATACATTGAATGTTAATTGAAGGTTTTACATTGTTATTAAAAGTATTCATTGTGCTCATATTGATTCACCCCCCCTCTCAGTATTCCAACAAAATCTATACATTCATATATTTCACTTGGTACTTACCTATTTGATTGAAATTAAACGTAAATAATACCCTGTTTATGTATAAGAAAGAATTCATTAATAACGAATAAGACAAATGAAATGGCGCTACATTCAAAGAAATATTGTAAAAAAAATACCTGGAAAAATCATTGCCAACATTGTGTGCTCCCCCTTTATTGACATCCAAGGAGGAAGCTTATTTATTATAACAAAAATAGGCCACATTGAGTAAATAGACCTAATCTCACCAAATGGATTGAAACCATCAGCTGCCAATGAAATCCTAACATTATGGGGTTCTTCTTTAAAAATCGTTCATGTTTCTTCGATGTTCCTAAATGCAGAAGCATTTGCAGGAATTCGAAGAACGTCGTCTTCACTTATGTGTAATGCATGGTAATCCATAAACTATGTTATTCTTTCACACTTGAAAAATCGTTGCAAATGTGGAATTATCGGAATATGACGAAGAACCTTGTGAGGCACTTTTTTTGTTACTTGATCTGTTCGATATCTATTGATTTGACATTATAGACATTTTGTTTTCAATGCATATTTTCCATGATATATAATATTATCATTAGCACATGAATCAATAGCCTGATACTCCATTCCAATATATTTCATAATGACAAATAACTCTCGGTATGAGCAAGGTAAATTATTTGACGATGGTAAGAAAAATTCACCTAACAATCTATAGCATAAAAAATAACTAGTTAATTTAAATAATAGTAATAATAAATATTGCATCCTTAATATATTACACATTATAAATTGACACCAAAAAAAGAGAAAAAAAAAACAACCTTTACGTAGATGTGATGAAATATATTGTTATGTACCTTAAGATCCATGTGAGACAAGTGTTTGAAAAACCATTCAATACCTTCAAGCTCACCAAAAAAATTATAACTGAGAGAACATTTGTACTTGAAACTTCATAAATGGGTTGTTGTGCCTTCTCAAGCAAAGGTATATCATGAATATCATCAAAGTTTTCATCCTCATTGATATGAGCAAAGATGTCCTGGATCAATCTATTTGTCCCATCATATGGCTCAAAAGTATTATTGGTGTCATATTATAATTCCATAGAATTAACTTGATCATGATGATATTCAATATACATACGACCATCTTCCTCAACATGTACAATAATATTTCTACTACTACTAGGCACTACATATTTCTCGGACAACAGACACCTAGGAGGATTTTTCTTTATAATTACTAACATTAATCAATAAAAGTAATGTATATAAAAAATATTAAAATGAAAGAAAAGTTTATAAATATAGTCAATACAAAGAGTACAATATATAACAATATTGAATAACTTACCATGTGACAATACGAGAACCCCCCTTCAATGTTCCCATATCTCCAACAATGTGTCTTAATTATGTTAAATAAAAGTCTTCTTTTGTTAAAGCCCCTGCATTTATTGTAAGGGCATTCAAGTTTCACATTACCCTTTTCCTCCAATGTCGCCTTTAACCTAGCAATCTTCCTTTTATGTTATTCATGATGCTTAATGTTGTTATTATTATTTGGCACCGTTGGGATTTCCAATTACAACAAAAATCACTAAAGATGCAATATATAAGTACAATATACAAATATTTTCTTAAAGTACAAATGTCATCGAATATTGACCCCATTTGTACATCTAGAGTTAATTAAGCCATTGTCTTCATTGATTTACTAAATGTTTATAAGAGTACTAGTCAACAATTACTCAAGATATCAAAATTAACCATATAAATATATACATTTTTACCACATAAGCTTCAAAGCTTCACTATAAGAAAGTAAGAAAATCATTAAACAATTATAAAAGAGAACTAGACCAATATAAAAAATTGAGTAATGCATATTGGAACTAATATTTACACCCTATCGCTCTGCAACGCTCCCTCTGCAAACCTGCGACATGTCCTATACATTCTGTCGCTGAACCTGACGCCTGACACAGACTGGTACAGACCACATTTGGGAACTGATAAGCCAGAATGAGTTCGGAAAGGGGGGGGACGCCCCTCGTACAACAATGTAATCACTAATGACAGGGCGGGAACAAGAGCTAAGCGGCCCTCCTTTGAGTCATCGTCGCAGCTTCGTGACCAGCTCCTTACAAGAGAACAAGGGATAAGGAAAGAGATGGATGTGGAACCCAACACATCCCATCCAAAGGAATCTCATGGATGGGAGCCTGGAAAATGCATTCTGCAATCCGACAAACCCCCCAGGTATCTCATAAGCTCCAAAATGGTGGGTGAACACACACAGTTCATGCGAGAGCATGCCCTCATAGGTAAGTTCTTAGGACTATGGCCATCTGAGCGTGACCTAACTCGATGGATTAAAAACTGGTGGAACCCTAAAGGAGATTATGAGATACAACTTAGCTCCAAAGGCTTCTTCACGATCATCCTTTTCAATCTAGAAGACAAGAAAAGAATATTCGATAATAGGCCATACTTCTACAACTTGGCTGGGCTATTTCTGCGCTTCTGGACAGATTGTTTCAGCCCAGAAAATGAAGACTTCACAATGGCTCCAGTATGGATCAGACTATACTCTTTGCCCCATGAGTTCTGACTGGAAGAAATTCTCATGGGAATAGGGAACACAGTGGGGCGCTATGTCAAAACATAGGATGCTATAAAGCAAAGAAATTACACCTCATATGCTTGAATCTGTGTGTACATGGATATCTCCAAAGCTCTCCCTGGATCTGTCACTCTGGAATATCAAGACGATGATTGGCAACAAACGCTTGATTACAAGCACATACCCTTCCGCTGCAGGAAATTCCATGAACATGGACACCTCTTTAGGGATTTCCCACTAAATGTCCAAGCACCCAAGGCCGGATATAGAAAGAAGAAATATGGCTTCACCACAGTTACAGGCAAAAAAAAGAACCCCCCAAGGAAGAAAAATCTAGATCCTGGCCCCAAAATCTCAACGAAAAAATCTTATGAGATCTTGAACTAGCTGTCGGCAGATGAGGAAACCCAGGATCTGCACAAAGCGAAACACCAAGAGAAAGGGAAAAGTCAAGCTACACCCTTTGCTATACAAAATAAAGAGGCTAACCTAGAATATCAGGGGGGGGGGCAGATGGGGACATCCAGATGCAGCTGGATGGCCACGATCTAGCGGGTATCGATCTTGAAAAACTTGAGGAAGCCCTCAATCAAAAGGATCTGCAAGCCCTCCCTCAAGAGAAAATTCACAAAGTCCATAAAATCTTTATAGATGCCACAGCTAGATCCACAACAAGGTTGGGTATAGTCACAGATCCAAGCTCATATTCAAAGAGAATGCCACGGGAAACCAAAAGAAGAGGATGAAAATCATCCCAACAGCTTATTAAGGAGGCAGGAAATCTCATGCTCAACTCGAGGCAGATCCAAAAGATCTCGAAGGTATACCTCCACCCAACTCCATAATCATTATGATGAAGATCATCACTTGGAACATCAGAGGACTCGACGGTAGATCCAAACAAAGGATCCTCCGAGACTGTATCAGAGAAGAAAATCCAGATATCCTTCTGCTACGGGAGACAAAATGTGTGGCAACAAAATCAGAAACTATCTTCCAACGTAGTTGGCATGGGTGTGACTTCATACACACTGACTCTGCAGGCGCATATAGGGGACTAGCTATTTTGTGGAACCCTAACACTGTCACCCTAAGAAGACCCTTCTCCACTATAGGCACGATTATGGCCCACTTCACAGTCATAGGGTCAACTCAGGAAGGTGATATCACAAATGTTTAAGGACCTCAGAGCCAGCTGGACAAAGACAACCTCATCAAATGGATTATTCATATCAAAACCCTGCTAAGCACGCCCAAATGGATTCTAGGGGGTGAATTCAACATGATCCTAACGCTGGAAGAGAAATCTGGAGGAAGTAAACGCCTGGAGCACTACAGCGGTAAGTTTAAAACCTTCATAAACCAGCTAAATCTAGTAGATATTGAAAATCGCAATGGCACTTTCACCTGGTCCAATCGCAGGTTGGGACACCAGCAGGTGGCATTCCGTCTTGACTGCTTCCTTGTAGCGGAAGAACTAATAGAAAGGGATCCTGCCATGGAAAGCCTCATTCTCCCAAAGGCAGGATCAGACCACTGGCCTGTTTCCTTTTTCCTAGATATAGGGGCAACTCCCAAATACAAACCCTTTTGATTTGAGAAATTTTGGCTATTACACCCTAACTTCCATCAACTTGCAAAGTCTTGGTGGGCACAGGCAGAGATAGATCATGGTACCTGCATGTACAAATTCCATAAGTGCCTTAAAAACTTCAAAAACTCACTAAAGCTTTGTAATAAACACAACTTTGGAAACATATTCCAAAGTATGCAGCAATAGAAAACAGATTAGCAAAGCTGCAGAAAATATTCATCTCAGGGACCAGAACCATGGCCTTAATGAAAGAAGAAGAGGAGCTTCAAGAGGAGTTAGAGGAAAGGAAAAAGAAGGAATAAATTATGTGGTGCCAGAAATCCAGAGTCCAATGGCTCAAAGAGGGAAAGAGGAACACAAAATTCTTCCATCGAGCCATGGTGCACCACTGATACATCAATCGGATCGCGCATATAGAGGATGCCCAAGGAAATCCAATCAGGGAACACACCCAAATAGTTGAATAATTAAACACTTATTACAAAGAACTTCTCATGGAGACCAACGAGGACAAAGAGGAATCGATCCGAAGGGTAACCCGGCACATACCCCCTCTTGTGACCGGGGAACAGAATGACGCCCTGATGAGATCCATCACACAAGAAGAAGTGGACCAGGAAGTTAAATGAATTCCCCAGGAAAAGCACCAAGCCTAGATGGCTTCAACACTGACTTCTTCCACCACTGCTGGGATTTAATCAGGGAGAACGTTTGGCAGGTAGTAGAAGAATCCTGAACCTCAGGCCAAGTCCTCTCCGCCCTCAATGCCACCTTTCTTACTCTCATACTGAAAGAGGAGTGGGTCACTCATCCCAAGCAGTACAAACCAATTTCCCTTTGCAACGTCATCTACAAAATCATTACAAAGGTGATAGCAATGCATCTCAAGCCAATCTTACCTTTTGTCATATCCAACGAACAAGCTAGGTATGTAGAAGGACGACAAATCATGGACAGTGTCCTCCTTTATCACGAGGTCATACATTCTCTCAAGATGACCAAAACCCTAGGTATGCTCATCAAACTTGACCTTTCAAAATCTTTTGATAGAGTCAGCTGGCAGTACCTTCACTACATGCTAGAAGCTTTTGGGTTTGACCACCAGTGGGTAAACTGGATCTTAAATCTCACCTCTTCATCCTTCTTCTCCATTCTTGTAAATGGTGTGCCTTCCCAACCCTTCTCTTCTTCTAGGGGCATCAAGCAGGGAGACCCCTCTTCACCTTTTCTCTTTGTACTCATGGCAGAAGGGCTAGGATATTATATCAAGACTGCGGTCCTAGAAGGATCCGTTAAAGGTCTACCCTTGCATAACATCCAGCCGGCACCCTCACATAGCCAATTTGTTGATGACAACCTCCTCATGAACACTCCCACTGTAGGAGAGGCCAACAAGATAAACTCCATTCTCTCTGATTTTGTGGAAGCCTCAAGCATGGCCCTCAACCTCGACAAGTCCAAAATCTACTTCTTCAACACTCTGATAGTAGTCCAGAATCATATTTTGCGACTCCTGGGCAAACCCAAGAGATCCCTTCCATCCAACTACCTGGGCATCCCCCTTACTGGAGCGTCGTCACGCTCTATTTCTTGGGACAGTTTGCTTCTTTCCATCTCTAAAAGGCTCAACAGTTGGACCTTTAGACCCCTCAACATTGTGGCCAGATTGGTGCTTCTCAAGTCAGTCCTACAAAATTTTCCAACCTATCTCTTCACAGCCCTAGCAAGGCCTAAATCGGTCATTAGAGCCATTAGAAATATCCAGAGAGGCTTCTTATGGAATTGGAATCAACCTAACAAGAAATGGGCTCTAGTCGGATGGGACAAGTTGTGCAAGCCCAAGGCTCTAGGAGGACTGGGACTCCGTGACCCGGGAAAGCTCAATCAAGTTATGGGAGCCAAAATGTGGCAAAGATGGCTAAAGAACCCCACAGCCTTATGGGCACTAATCTGGAAACATAAATATGCTCCCAACATTCAAGCAGACCAACTAATCAGACACAATGACCAAATACAAGGCTCTAATATCTGGAACACAGAATGGAAAAACAGAAAGTTAGTTCAGAAATATGCTTTCTGGGAAATCAGGAATGGGGAAAGTGCACTTTTTTGGCAGGAATCATGGCAACAACAAGCGCCTCTGAGAGATTGAGAAGATCTCAACCACCTTAGGCAGGGGCTACACCAGTATATCTTTCGAAGGGTGAAAGGTATTTGGAGAATCGCGGACAGAAGCCTGCCTTGGTGACAATGGAAAACTACTACCAAGGAGCTACAACTCCTAGAGAACTTGAACCTACAGTTCTGGAAACACTGCGCAAGTCATAGGAAAATCCTCACTCGAGAAGGTCCGAACATTCTCAGATGGGGATACTCAAATACGGGTAACTTCTCAGTCAAAGAGGCTCACTATCTGCAAGGCAATTACCATAATTATGATAAGGAGACTATCTGGAACAAGGTTTGGAGCCCCACACTCTGGCCCAAGGTGTCCACCTTCTTATGGCTCACATTTCATAACCGTGTCCTCACTATGGACAACCACAGGAAAAGGGGCTTCATCGGACCCTCAATCTACACCTTGTTTCAGCAACAAGAGGAAACAATGGAGCATATCTTCAATAAATGTCACTACAACCAATGGATCTGGGACCGGGGATCTCAAGAAATGCATAGGTCGAATAGGAACAAGAACAACATCAAAGACACCTTACAAAACTGGGACTCAATCTCCTACAAAAACCTATTCTTTCCTGTATCTGGCAAATCATCCCAGGCTTCACTCTCTGGCAAATCTGGAAATAAAAAAATAAAATAATCTTCCACTCCAAGGCCTCCACACCCGGTCTAACTTAGGAAAGAATAGCCACGCTAATCAGAGAAACGATCAGAAGAAAACCTTGGACACTGGAAGAATTAAAATGCAGGCCAGATGAGCAATGCATTCTCCAAAATTGGGAGCTCAGCTTGAGCAATCATCTCGAGGTGAATGTTACCAATCACCAACCCGACAGCCCGACCACCTGGTATCCTCCTCCAACAGGATTTATTAAGATAAACTTTGATGGGGCCTCCAAAGGGAATCCTGGACCAGCTCACTTTGGGGCTACTCTTAAAAACTCAAACGGTGAAATCCTATACCTTGTAGCAGGCTTCATAGGGGAAAACATCAACAACGCGGTTGAGCTCACAAGTCTCTTACGTGGCCTGCAAGTAGCAATTGATAACCACTTCCACAAAATCACTCTGGAAGGGGACTCTCAAATCATCATCCAGTTAATAACCAAAATTCTGCATGGGGAAAACCCGTTGAAAATTTCTCCTAGATGGAGACTTTCGGGACTATTGGAGTATTTTGTAGCCTTTCACAATCCCTATCTAACCATCATACCATCTCATGTGAAAAGGGAAGCAAATAAAGTTGCGGACTTCCTGGAGAATGAGGGGGTAACAACTGAGATGGAATACATCTACTGGGAGGCTCAAACTTATAAATATACAAATCTCTCAACTCGTTGTCAAGCCATTGCTGATAGGGACTTTCTGACCCCTAATGGGGTGCCACATTCTGCAGCTAGGCCACGCGGTCAGGAGCCAGGCCGGGCCATAAATATGGCATGTTATCTCCCATCCCCTCACCATTAAGGATGGGAGCAAGCTGGCATAGCTAGACCCATGGAATGAGTTCTCCCACACGTGTGAACAGGCCGACTGCATAGAGAATTAAGGAGGGAGACTTAATGGACAAGGTCGTCACGTCCGTCCTCAAGGATAACACGGAATTTGGCCAGGCTTATCCCATTTCAATTCCATCCTGCACTAGTTAGACCAGTATGAGCCTGGGTGTAGTTACAACAACACCATTGGCACTGTGGTCATTGCTCTTCTCATTCCCATACCGTGCAAAAGAGGTAAGCCCCATAGGAGCATTGCTTAGTATGCCTTTGATGCTCTCTAGAAGATACAGTAGAGGTTCGAAAGAGAGTTGTCCATCGCTAGAACGCATCTCATCCACAAAGATATAAAGCCAAGGACTGCTACCATGGCTTACGTGGAGGAAATTTTTTCAGAGGAACCAATTCAGTTTCCTCCGGAACATCTCCTCTCTATTGTACCCGATAATTGGAATCCACCTACCTTCTTTTCAGGGGAGGTCACCATGGAGACCACAAGGGCACATAAAATCTGCCACAGAGAGGTTGACCATATGGAGGAGCTTTCCACTTGCTACATCGACGAAGAGACCCCAGAGGCACTGGAAATGTAGAAGACAGTGCGCAGGTCAACTCTCCTTGGGCACAGTCGACGTGCATGCTAAGGAAGAACATGACTGGCCAAAGGTACTGGAGGAGGCCATGGGGAACGAGACAGGTGAGGCAGAGGATACCAATCCAAGTGGTGAAACAAAGGAGGGTGGATGGGTGAGGGAGGGTGGCATGGCTCCCATGCCACATCCCCTATCCATCATGCAGGATGGGTGGTGTGTCCAACCGCCATTCTTCCACCCAGAGCACTTGGAGCTGGTGTTTGACTTGCAAAGCCAGGTAGCAGACCAAATTCACCGGGCCATCCTAATTAGCCAGCGCATCAACACGCTTTATGACGCCTACTCTAACACGCCATCCAGACAGAGGTGCTCGACTTGTGCACAACCCTTTGTGCTACCAAACAAAGCGGGAAAGTAGGAAGAAGATGCTAACATGGACACTTCAGCGGCCACTAGGTAACTGTTTAAGTTGATGCTTCTAGTTAGAATCATAGTTTTAGATGGAGCTTTGGCTCTAGAACTTTTAGAGTTCAATTCCATTGCAATTCGAAGACTATGTGTGAACTTTCAAATTGA
>JASDQU010105563.1:59141-86465 GCA_032191745.1 Picea mariana
ATCTCTTGGCATTGTATTGGCTATCTATAATAAGGAAGTTTTGTTGGGTTTTCTACCCCATGAGGGTTTCCCAGGATAAATGATGTGTCTCTTGTGATTGTGTATTTATCAGTGATCCTATCTTATGCTATTGTTATCTAGTGAAATGCAAAGAACTCTAATAATATCTTAAACCTTAACACTTGTCGCGTGGTTTCTTAGACTTCTTCAGGATGCTTTCTTCCCTTTACTTTCTCTTCTTCACTTGGGAAGAAAGTGTTTGATTTTCATCATCATTAGTCTTTTGTGATTTGGATATCAACCCAGATTCCTCTTGGGTGTAATCTTCCCATAGCTTGTTGAAATTGGGAAATTTGCTTTTGGCGCAAATCCCTTGAACAAATGGATCCCAAGAGGAGGGAAATCCATTGAGTGTAGTATTCATGGATTCAACGTCTTCTACTGGATCTCCAATGGTTTCTAATTGGTCCTTGATCTGTGAGATCCTCATGAAATAGTTGGCTATTTTTTATGGTTTTTTCATTGTCACATTTATGATTCAATGCCTTAGAGTAAGCTTTTGATTAGTATTCTTACTTTCATAAAGTCTAGTTAGGGAATCAAACATTTCCTTCAATGTCTTCAATTCTGATACATTAGGTATCAGATGATCCTTTATTGAGTTTGTCAAGATCCTCTTGGCCTTGACTTCATCCTTCCTGAACTTTGCTTTGGTGTCTTCTTCTTTTGGTTCTGGAAGTATCTGCATGATATCGTCCAATAACTCATTCTCTTATAGAATGAGGAGAACTTTGTGCTTCTATGATATGAAGTTATCTTCTCCATCCAATCTATATTCAACTCTCATGTTGGTTGACATTTTTCGCTGGTAGAAACCCTAGCACTAAAAAACCTCAATTTTTCAAACTTCACCAAACTGCACGCTAAGGTTTTTAGGGGGTGCGCTAGGTTAGGGAGCACTGCTCTATGAAGGAATTATCCCCTACTTCCTTGGGATAGTGTTCAACGAGCTTGAAAAATTATTGCAGTTGCAAGGTGTTGCTATAGCGATCTTCCTTCCAATGGTCAAATTGTTCAAAAGGTAACCAGCTTTGAAACCATGTGATATTTTCCTTATTTACAAAGCATTAGAGTTACTAGTGTTCTTTTACTTAATTACCATTAACACACACACACAGACATATATATATATATATCATGTACTGAGCAGTAGTATCATAAACAAGAGATAAAAAGAACACAAGATATTTATCCTGGGAAAACCCCAAATTGGGAAAACCCAACAACCTTTCTTAGATAGATTATTTTCACAAAGAAATTCCAAACATATAAACCCTATCTCAAAGGCTATCTCAACGAGAAATGCCACCATATATGCAGGAACAACACAATGCCAAGATAGCACACCAGTACCAAGAGTAGCGCACAAGAGAGAGATACCAGAAAGACTAGACAAGAAGAAAGAAACTATGTTACTGCAGCAGTTGCGTCACCTTCTCCAAAATTGTGCCTTACTTTTGTGTAGCTGAGAGAGTGTGAGTGAGTGAACAAATGAGCTAAGGCGCCTCCTTATTTATAGTCTTCCTTCTCTTCTATATGGGATGACTTTTCTTCTGGGAAGGTGTCTTTTCATTATTCTTTATTCTTCTGTGTCAACTTCTCTTCTGGGGTATTTCAACACTTTTCCAATGGATCTGTCGCTTCTGGAATATTCTCCTTATTTAATAAAGGTCATCTAGAAGGGAAAGTTCCTCTCGCAGCTACCAAACATCAACACATTGTTATTAACCCTCTTCATTTTTAAGAATCACATGACCCACCAAGTGGGCCTACTATTTATCCATTTTTTCTTTTACCTTTAGATTGTTTTTCTTTTAGAGTTTCTAGAACTCCTTAACAATATCCCCTTATAAATTTTAGAACAGGGTGTTGCATATGCAATGAAATGGTATCCACCATGCAACACATGTGTAATAAATATTGCTCCAAAATACTTTTATTGTTTCTTCCTTTGTAAATTAATCGTTGTTAGATTTTTTTTTTAAAATTTAGGATCTACATCCTTTGTGGTGCCCACAACCCTCATCAAGTCATATTCCCAAGCACCCATTATTTATCCATATTTTCTCTTTCCCTCAGAGTTTTCAGAAATCCTTAACAATATACTCCCATAAAGTTTTGAAAATGACTTTAATGTGCAACAAAAAAGTATCCTCGCTACAACTCTTGCCTAACCACTTTTATTGCATGATATCTTGATCATTTCATCCTATGTAAGTTGTTTTTGAGCATGTATTTTTCAACTTAATAAAATCAAAAACCTTTATCAAATGATGATACTTGCTAAGTGGACTTTCCATTTATTCACTATTTTCTCTTACCCATATTTTTTTTAGAAATCCTTATCCACTATATAATTCATACCTAAAAACAACTCATCCTTCCAAATAGCTTCATTATCTTCGTTATTTCTTCCTCACTAAATTCATTGTTATCAATACTTAATTTTTAATATACTCATCAACATGTTTAATAAAACCCTATGTCTTTTTTAACATTCATGCATGCATCTTTAATAAGGCCAACAATCGTCGTCACTCATTATTGTTATTAAACATTTATTATTAAATGATATTTTCTTCAATATGAACATCTATATCCTTTATGGAATGGAACCCACATTCCTCACCACTTTGCATTGTTATTGGAATTTTTTTAAAAGAATCACAATGTTAACATCCACTTTTCTTAATGAAATGGAGCCCACAATCCTCAATTGTTGTCAATTTTTTTTAAATATTAACTTCCACATATCTTAATAAAATGGAGTCCGCAATCCTCATGTCTGGTCATAGTGACAAAGCCAATTTTTTTTAAAAACCACAATGTTTCTTGTCATTATTATTAGACCCATTTTTTAAGCCTAGTAGATGTTTCTCACTAGAGTCACCACCCATGAAGTAGGTTTACCATTTAGTTGTGTTTGCCCATAGGTTTACTATTTGTCCACTTTTTGATAGGTTTACTATTTAGTTGTGTTTTCCCATAGGCTTACTATTTGTCTGCTTTCTACTTCTTCCCATAGAGTTTCTCAGCAGGTTTACTATTCTGCTTTTTCCCATAGAGTTTCTCATAATCCTTAATTATCTGTCTCCACAAGATTTTGTCTTCTCCATCAGACAAAATATCGTTTACCATGGATCTGCAACTTTTCCACTCATATTTTTGGGAGAAATATCCATGGTAAACAATATTTTATCCGTTGGCCAATATAAAATCTTATGGAGATAGACGATTAAGGATTCTGAGAAATTCTATGGGAAAAAGAAGAATAGCAAACCTGCCGAGAAACTCTACGGGAACAAGCATCAAGCATATGCACTTCTTAATGTTTATGTCATGTTCATAAGTAAAACCATATGGTGGGGAATAAAACCAGATAGACCCATTATTCAATCATAGAAGATTCCAAAATGGGAGGAACATAATCCATGTTAGCTCTTAGTTTATGTCACTAAAGTGCATTTAATTGTGTTTGGAAAGCATATGTCCGATGATGGAAATGGAAATGGGAGTTGACATTTAAAGGAAAGAAGGGGTCGATCTATGACTTGTAGAAGAGGGTTTATATCAAGTTCGAGTATGGAAATCCAACGAGCGCTAATGTTGGGCAATGAAATGGAAGAAGAATCCCTGGAGTGTGTGATGGACTATATCAATGATCCCTAAGATCGAAGCTTGGTCTCTCAAGTGTGCAAGCAATGGTACATGATCGATGCACTGACCCAGAAGCAAGTGACTGTGGCCTTCTGATACACAATCAAGCCCGTCGATCTCACTCGGTGCTTCAACCGGTTGGATTCGTTGAAGCTGAAGGGGATGTTGAGGGTCGCTATGTTCAACCTCATCCTGGATGACTCGGGCACCTATGCCTCCCCTTGGATTGAATAGATCTCCTCTTCCTATCTCTTCCTCAATTCCCTCCACTTGTTGAGAATCATCATCAAGGACATCGACCTTGCCATGCTCTTCGGAAGCCACTGACACATGCTAGAGCCATCAGATGAGAAATAACATAGTGTGCTCATTTGCTGACTCCACAACAAGAAAACCCAGGGGTTGGACGTACCAACCAAAGAACTTTTAAGAGATACACTAATCCTCCTAAAGTTTCTAAGAGAATAAGAGTTCCTCCAACTTCTCTTTCCCAATCCTCTTGTAGTAACTCCATTTCTCTTACTCATGCCTCCGCTCTCATTTTTCAAAGGATATATCATTCAAGGATTCTAAAGAGACGGTTGTTTCATTTCAAGTCGTAATTCTATCGATGTCATCAAAGTAATGTTTATCATATGGGACACAAGCATTCACCGAAACTACAAGCTTAGTGGGAGGATACCAACAAGTTTCTCTTCAAGATATCCTAATTGTTTCTTCCTGGACAAAGTTAGTATTGTTGGTCATTTATTTTTCAAATTTAGGATTTGTATCCCTGGTGGAGTTCACAACCTTCATCAAATGATGTTCTTTGACTCCCACCAAGCAAAACTATTATTTCTCTTCTCTCTACTTTTTCTTATAGAGTTTCCATTAATCCCTCACATCCCCCCTTAAATTTTTGGATAGGACATTGCATACGCAATAAAATATTATCCACCATGCAACTCACGTGTAGCAACTTTTTCTCCAAGATACTTTGATGGTTTCTTCCTTCGTAGTAAAGTCATTTTTTTCAGATAGTTATTTTTCAACTTTAAGATCTACAACCTTAATGGAACCTATAACTCTCATCAACTAATGTTCCCTAGCACTCACCACTTGCACCTTTAATGGGCCTGCAATCCTCTCCACTTATCATTGTTATTAAACATTTCTTTTTCTTTCAGAACCATAACCTTCTTATTAAATTTTATTTTTTCAAGATTAATATCTATGTCCTTAACGGAATGGAATCCACAATCTTTTCACTTGTCATTGTTATTAACCATTTTCATTTTTAAGAATCACAACGTTTATCAAATGTTCTTTTTAAATATTAACACCCATCTTTCTTAATAAAATGGAGCCCACAATCCCCAACCTTCCTCATTTAAAAAAAAAATTAACATGCACATTTCTTAAGAAAATAGAGTCAACAATTCTCATCTTTTGTCATTATTATTAGACATTTTTTAAGCCCATAAGCCCCATCTCTAGTCATAGTGACAAAGCCAATTGTTTTAAACAACCATAACCTTTCTTGTCATTATTATTTGACATTTTTAAGTCCACAAGATGTTCCTCACTATCCATGAAGTAGGTTTACTATTTAGTTGTATTTTTCCATATGGTATGTAGGTTTGATATTTATCTTCTTTCTATTTTTTCCCATAGAGTATTTTAGTGGGTTTACTATTTATCTATTTTCTACTTTTTGCACATAGAGTTTCAAAGTAGGTCTACCATTTATATGTTTTATGCTTTCGCCCATAGAGTTTCTTAGNACAAAACATTATCCACCATGCAGCTCACATGTAGCAACTTTTTCTCCAATATATTTTGTTGGTTTCTTCCTTCGTAGTAGATTCATTGTTGTCAGACGATTCTTTTTCAACTTTAGGATCTACAATGTTGATGGAGCCTTAAAATTTCATCAACAAATGTTCCCCAACATTCACCAGCTACACCTTTAATGGGCCCGCAATCCTCAAAGCTTGTCATTGTTATCAAAAATTTATTTTTCTTTAAGAACCACAACCTTCTTATTAAATGATATTTTTTTCAAGATTAACATCTACATCCTTAATGGAATTGAACCCACAATCCTATCACTTGTCATTGTTATTAACCATTTTCATTTTTAAGAATCACAACACCCACCAAGTGGTCCTACTATATATCCACTTTTGCTTTTTCCTTTAAAGTCTTTTGATTTTAGAGTTTCTAGAACTTCTTAACAATCTCCCCTTATAAAGTTTAGAACTGGGTGTTGCATATGCAATGAAACATTATCCACCATGCAACACATGTGTAACAACTCTTGCTCCAAGATGTTGTGATTGTTTCTTCCTTTGTAAATTAATCATTGTTAGAGTTTTTTTTTTTTAACTTTAGGATCTACATCCTTTGTGGTACCCAAAACCCTCACCAAGTCATATTCCCAAGCGCCCATTATTTATCCATATTTTCTCTTTCCCTTAGAGTTTTTAGAAATCCTTGACAATATATTTCCATAAAGTTTTGAATATGACTTTAATGTGCAACAAAACATTATACACGTTGCAACTCTTGCCTAACAACTTTTATTGCATAATACCTTGATTGTTTCATCCTATGTAAGTTATTGTTGAGCATGTATTTTTCAACTTAATAAAATCAACAACCTTTATCAAATGATGATACTTGCTAAGTGGACTTGCTATTTATCCACTATTTTCTCTTACCCATAATTGTTTTAGAAATCCTTATTCACTATATAATTCATACCTAACAACAATTCACCCTTCCAAATAGCTTCATTGTCTTCATTATTTCTTCCTCACTAAATTCATTGTTATCAATACTTAATTTTTAATATTGACATCAATATCGTTAATAAAATCCTATGTATTTTTTAACATTCATGCATGCATCTTTAATAAGGCCCACAATCCTCACCACTTGTTATTGTTATTAAACATTTCTTATTAAATGATATTTGTTTCAAGATGAACATCTATATCCTTTATGAAATAGAACCCACGCTCCTCGCCACTTGACATTGTTATTGGCATTTTTTTAAAAGAATCACAACGTTAACATCCAATTTTCTTAATGAAATGGAGCCCACAATCCTCAACCATTGTCAATTTTTTTTAAAGATTAACTTCCATGTTTCTTAATAAAATGGGGTCCACAATCCTCATGTCTAATCATAGTGACAGAGCCAATTTTTTAAAAAACCACAATGTTTCTTATCATTATTATCAAACCCATTTTTTAATCCCAACAGATGTTCCTCACCAGAGTCACCACCCACGAAGTAGGTTTACTATTTAGTTGTGTTTTCCCATAGGTTTACTATTTATGTACTTTCTGCTTCTTCCCATAGAGTTTCTCAGCAGTTTTATTATTCTTCTTTTTCCCATAGAGTTTCTCATAATCCTTAATTGTCTTAATCACTACTTCGAAGGGGGATTCTTCTACAAAATATGTTATAATTTCCCACAAAGACTATCAAATTCAACTTCATCTATTTCAATATCAGGGATGTCAGGTTCAAGTTTAGGAATGTTATCTTGTGGTAGACCTTCAACACGAACTTGTAGGGGGTGTTTGGAGGCACCATTGTTGTGACAACAGTTTCTCCTCTAGTTAGCCTAATTGCATTATCATGGGATGGAGAGGCCATATGGCCCGTTCTCTTATGGATAATGGTCATGACCTTATGGGATAGGTGTTGATCTAAAAGATTGTTTTATGATCTTTAAGATAACATCACGAGGATAAATCCCCCCTACGTTTTTAAAGAGGTGGTACTCTATATTTATGTAATATATAAGAATATAAAAAATTCATGAGATAGGACGAGGCATCTCACAAAAAGAAAATATTCACACTATAATACAATATTGTAAACCAAGAAATTAAATAGTCTCATAGAAGGACATTTCCATCATAGTATTCAACAAAGTAAGACACATTATTTAGCACAAGGAAATAAAATAAGGATTTCATATGGCAGAAAACTTTAAATGATCATTCCATTAAGATCCAAAAAATATTTTGATAGACACACATTTGAAATCACATGCTTAAAATTAAAAGTCTGATAAATCATTAATGTAATCTCCCAAACAATTCTTTGGGAATCTCAAAAAAAATAGATGTCTTTGTTAAAAATAAAAGAGTATGTAAAGTTCATAAAAAAGTAAATTGCATTTTCCCTTCAAAGAGGATTGGGATTGGACTCTCGTGGACCATGAAATTAAAGAGAGACCTGGAAGACGAAAATGAGACAGTCATGGATCGTTCTTTGGTTTTCACGAACTCTAAAAGAGGAAAGGAAAAATGACTACTAACTGAGAAAGAAAAAGAGGTAGGAGCAAAACAAAGTGACTAATTCACTTACTATGATGGAATATCGGGGCCATTGTCTTCTTGTTGATGTGTCTTTTATAAGTTGTTGTTGTGTTGAAGGTGGCATAACTGTATTACCAGCTTGTTTTTTATTTGTTTCGATTATTTTAACCAAGGATTTTCTTAACCATTGTTCAGTGTACTCCCTCATAGGAGCAATCGTTATCTCATGTTTAGTCTTGATTTCAAATAACTCGTTTTCCATCTCTTTAATATCAAGGCTCAATTGATGAACGGTGTCACCAATATCTTCATTTGTGTTCACGTAACGGACTAACCATGATTCCACTTCTTCTTCAGAATACTCAATTGAGTCGTTAAATTCATTGGCCCGGGGAACTTTCAAAGCATCCAAATGTTCTTGTAATTTCTCTTTTGATAAGAGAATCGAGTCCATAATTAAATGTGGGCCCTCAAGTTATTTAGTCACATCAACGGGTTTTAAGAACAAATCACCTCTTTTAGTATTAATGACATCACATTCTTTAATCACCTCTTTTAGTATTAATAACATCACATCACAAATCACAAGTTTTAAGCATTGATTTGTTTCATATGAGTCCTGGAAGGAATATTTTGATCTCTCCTATGTATATCACCTAAACTTAAGACCTTTTATGAAGATGTATCCACTACTCCATTGTAAAAACCTTCATCATTTTCCAAATCCTTTTGGAGATATTATTTGAAATGCAAGACCCTTGTTGAGAAAGTAGTTGAATTTGTTGTTAACTCCCATGTCTCAAGGATTAAGGCTATCATTTTCTTAATGTTATCTCCAATATATTTCCTTACAACCATTAATAAACTTGATGAACCTTTCAACTTGGAGTTGGTTTCTAGTACATCCTTGAGACTACACAATGGTTGTATAGCAGTGATGGCTTAAACGAACAAAGGTATTGGAAGATTTTTTTTTTCCAATTCCTTTACCTTTTCCTTTAAGATCAAATTTTCCTTCTTTATATCATCAATAGACTCTTTTAAGGCTTCTCCAATTGCTTCATGAAACTATACAATTTTTTAGGGTTTTACCCCTTGAAATTCGATCTCTGATTTCCAATTTTCTAAAACCTTTTTATTCTTAAAATTTACCTTTTCGATTAACAAAGTTTTCAAATTCTTATTGTGAGTCACGTGGTGCAAAGTGACAGATTCCTCTTCAAATATATTTATCTCTTGGGAAGCCAATTCTTCAACTATAACACTGCTTTTGATCATCATATGTTCATCCCAGCATGGCTCTTCTATCATGTCATCAACTTCTATGTCTTTGGGACTCACTTTAGCTTCAAGTACTTCTTGTCCTTATTTTTGAACTTATGTTTTTCTTTTAATAGAGAAATGAACTATGTGTGATTTTTCGATTGTATTTTTGGTAGGATCTTTATCTCCACTATCATCTGAATTTTCGATGGAATACCTTCTCTGTTCTTGACCGTTATTTCGTAGTTTTGTTTTTGTTGAGGTAATCTTCTATGACACATTAGGTGAGCCTAGATTTTTACTTGTTGCTTCACAACCTCGTTTCTTGTAGTATTCATTTGTGCTAGCCAATGCCTCAATATCATCTAGGGTGATTTAAAGAGATGCTTCGGGAGGAATTTGGTTATCTCCCCATCCTTCTTCTAATTGCACATACTAAAAGATGATCCATATCCAATTACAAACATGTGTTTCGAATATAAATCCTTGGGGACAAAACACTGAATTGTCTATACTTCTTTTAAACTAAACTAGTCAAATTGAGTTGTATATTCATCTAAATGAGAAATTTTCTTCACATACATTTCTCCAACTTTTTACGGCAACGGGATAAATTGATTTTTTCTTTTCTCATTGACGAAATGCACCCAATATTTTTATTATTTGCATACTTCAACGATGAAAAGTCCATCAAAAACATAAAATGGCAGTAGAGAGGGTTTCCCCTGAAATCCATACAGTCTAATAAAACTGAACTCCTCCATGGTTTCAAAAACTCCTTTCTCTGACAAAAAGGATGCAGCTTATAATGATATTCTAGACATGGCTAGATTTTGAATCATATTCTTAAAAGAGGAAAAAAAACCATTTTACGCATCATAGAAATTGTATGGGGCTTTGTTCCTCCATAACACTGGATACCAGAATGAATTGGATCCTTCTTGAAGTCTACATTCTCAGCTCTGGGCAAGTCCTAGAAGATATGGCAATAAATTATAATATGAACTAGATAGGAAGTCATGTAGAATTTATTGGTCTTCCTTAGGCTTCCCAACTGAAACAAAATCTCATTTGAAATAATGTGGGCCTAGTCAATTACTGCATTTTCATGAATTGAATGATAGAGAATATATACAATATACTTGGGCATTGAGGCCATGGACTCTTGTCCAATTATTTTGGAAAATAGCCACGTGAATTCTTTATACGAGTGTTTGAAAGAGCATACCTCAACGTGTGTAGCATTGGCATCACTAGTTGAACTTGTAAGGAAACTTTCAAGGAACTCCATTCCTCCATTGTGAGCTTTAAGAAAATCATCAGCTTTGACATTTTTGAATGTCAAAGTAGGGTCGGGAAGTTTCAACGTGCTTTTGAACACTGAAGGGGCCAAAGAGATTGATGGTTTTCCTTGTATCTAGATAATTCTTCTCTTAGTATTGAATCTATTAGTGTACCAGAGGACCAACTATTTGAAATCAGCTACTTCTGGCACTCATCTAGCCAATGCAATACCCGAGGTCCAAACCATGTAAAATTTATTTTCTTTGGATGGGAGAGTTGAGTACCACTTGTATACTTGAAACCACTAAAACTAGTGATCTTCTCGTCCCAAGGTGTTGAAAGTGTAACCACAATACAATTCTTTCCTTTTACTTGACATGTATTACAAAGACTGTTTTCTATGAATAGGTGATGATTTTGTCAATACAATCTTTTTATAGTGGGGATTTTAATTTCTTATTTAATTATACCACGTATTTCCTTAATTATCAAATGTTGTAGCTCTTAATTCAAATTTGCCAATTGCATGGTCTGATTTTAGATTTATGGAAGAGCTTTTACAAAAATTGTGCCACTTAATAACGGTATTCAATTCATATGAGTGGTAATTGATGTGGCAATAAGAAATAAGTGTCATTGGGAATGGTGATATTGTATTGGGGCGTATAGAAAATGGTTTAGTATGGAGGTGTAACATGAGGGATGGAAAGTGCATTATGGTGAATACGGAAATGCAAGATGCGAGATATGGAGAACGGAAGGGGAGATATGAGGGAAATATTTCATCCACATTCAAGAAATATATTAAGTACCAAAAGGTTGATTGTGTGGGTTGCAGAAATATGTGAATCATTTTGGAGTATGCGGAAATCCAGGATGCGAGGTTGCGAGGCTAAGGGAAAGTAAAATAGAAATGAAGGGAGGACCCTGCATCCACATTCAAGAAATCAATTAAATGTCAAAAAGGAAAAAGGTGTGTTGTGAGTGGTGAAGAAATGGGAAGGGTCTTTTTGAGTGTTGTAGGTTTGTGGGTTGCAGGATGTGGGTATTTGTGGGGTGAGGGATGGATTATCCTTCTACAACAAGACTTCCGCAACAAAGAAAATGGATAAGTGTTGGGATTTTGGATGGGTGGAAAATAAACTATGTATAGACTCACGGACTTGCAGAGTTGCAAACATGGTGTTATCCCGCTCTGCAACCCGCATTTTAAATAAAATGGATAAGTATAGGATATACAAAGAATAAGAAAATGTTTGTGGATGGACCAATTACAATAATATTGATAAAAAAAAAGTGGATCAACAATCAATGAGTCAAGTTAAATGTGATAGGACACATGGTAACTACACACATGCCATAAGTTTACTATCTTTGGGCCATCAAATCACCATGGGTGCCAAAATCCCTAACAAAGCTCCCATTAATCCAAACAAACAAATATATCCCACTTAAATATTTATGTATCATGTTAATGGTATATATTGATGATGTTTACTTCATTGTAATGTATTTATCCATAGTCATTTTCGTTAGTTTAATGTAATGAATAGTTGTATTTATGTTACAATATGGCATGAATGGTACAACATGAGCCTAAGGGTAAATAGCATGGTGGGCTAGCTCAAGTGGTTGGGTGCTTTAAGCTTCATGTGGGAGGTATTAGGATCAATCCCCCATCATTCCATAAGTTTACTATCTTCGGGCCATCAAATCACCATCGGTGCCAAAATCCCTAACAAAGCTCCCATTAATCCAAACAAAAAAATATATCCCACTTAAATATTTATGTATCATGTTAATGGTATATATTGATGATGTTTACTTCATTGTAATGTATTTATCCATAGTCATTTTAGTTATTTTAATGTAATGAATAGTTGTATTTATGTTACAATATGGCATGAATGGTGCAACATGAGTCTAAGGGTAAATAGCATGGTGGGCTAGCTCAAGTGGTTGGGTGCTTTAAGATTCATGTGGGAGGTATTAGGGTCAATCCCCCATGTTTCATGCCTCTATTGTGTGCCTCACGTGATCTCCCTATTGGTTTAGACATAATTATCAATGGTAATGAGTTTACACTAGGTACCATCCATGAAATGCCATGGAAGTGCTCGATAGTTTCCCCATGAGGTTTTCCTTGGGGGAAAATGTCTATGGGTAAATGAAGGGAATAGTTAGGTTGTGAATAGTTTATGAAGGTAGGAATCGTTGTGATCATCCTTCACGACTTGCTCCCATCCATTTAAATTCGTGTAAATGCCCTTGGGTGAGACATTCCCTATCTAATCCCTAGGGATCGATATGTTGATGCTAGAATACAACCCCTTTGTTAGACAACCTTGTGGACCATGGTCTACTACTTGAATCCAACAAATGGTTATGTTGATAGGACCAACAAATAAAAATTTGGAGAATACAATAGAATGAAGGAGAAACTCATGAAGGAAGATATTAAGGATTGGTTTGATGAACATATAGATCTTTTTGCTAGACAAAATGATCTGCTAATTGGAAGGATAGAGGAATTATTTGAGGACTATAAATTTGTTTGTGATATCTATGAGATATTTTAGGATGCCTTTCCTATGAGCCTATTTGAATGGCCATAGAGACTTGAGGAGAACCTCAGATATCAATGTTGGAGAGAAGGCAAGACTATACATTGGAATGCTCATAGAGCAAGGGGCCCCCATGTGAATAGTCCAAACAATGTTGTAGGTGTTCCCTCTCCAAGTGCACCTTGTGTGACTTCACCTTAATTTGCAAGGAAATGTTGGCATAGATCAGGTTACGACCATACCAAGAGAAGCTTGATGTGACGAAAGGATTAAACAGACAATCATTCTTGTTTTTCCATAGCCAAAATAAAACTTCCCTAATAACCATCCAAGCAGAATGGAAATCCAAAACCTAGTGTGGTTGATTTCCAAGCAAGGTAACTTGCCAAGATGGAGAGGTAGGGTGGTATTGGTAGGATAGAGACTCCACCCATCCCTAGGCATATTTGTCTAGTGGACAAAACTGAAACAAATGCTTCAAGGTTTTACTATGTCTGCAATGAGGACATCGTGGGTTATGAATTTCTAGGTAAGTTAATTTTTTTTCTAAGGGGAGCCCCCAAAAGGAAAAATACTAGGAAAATAATGTTTTTTAGGTTCTAAAACAAGCTTCTAGATATTGTGAACCTTGAAAAGTTGGGTTTTCTATTTAGAATTCAATCTATAGAGCTTATTTAAATGACCCTCTAGGGATGGATTTGAGCAAAGCCACTTATAACCATGAACGACTTGTATTTCATGAAAGTTATGGCATGTTATCGCACAAGTTGTAGGTTGGGAAAAGCTCAATCCAACCACCAAATGGTTACAACTAAGAGGTCACCTACCCGTTGTCACCTTAGGCAGGTGTCCCCATCACTTTAGAGATGAGGTAGTCACCTCAAGGGGGGAATCTCGATGACCCTAGGGGGAATGAGATGAAGATGGATGAAGATGGAGATGAAGTCCCTAGAGGTCAAATCTAAATGGTGTGAAAGTCTTGGAATGAAGTCTTGGGAAGGTCCAAGGGTTGACAAGTATGTTGAGTAACCTGCAAATGGTGAAATATATGCCCAAGACACAAGAAAAATAAGCATATATTGCAATATAATCACTTGGAAAAACAAGTTAAGCTTGTTGTCCCTAATAGTAGTTGTTAGTAACAATGTATATCATCAATAAAATGGCATCACAAGATTCAAAATAAATGCTAGAGATCAAATAGAAGATACAAGAGAAAGATTAGCTAAAGACTAGCTAAACTCAAGATGAAAGACCAAGATTCTAGCATGAAAAGATAAGGTTGTTGTAAATACTTTTCTGCAGAAAATTATATCAGACTTATGGTTGTAACAGTCAATGTATTACAGAAAGAAAATCAGCCATTGAAAATCCTCCAAACTTTGCCCAAAAGTACGCTAGACTAAGAAGAGTAAGTGTGCAAACTTTGGGTAAATTCCAATGGTTGATAAGAGAGTTATTCAAGAAAATGAGTTAGGGTTTATGCAACCCTAATGGTTGAAGATGTAAATTATAACAGCAGCAAGAGCTATCCCTTTGATGGGGACGTCCTAGTGGTTGTGAGGTGCCCAAGGCACAAGGAAGACAGTCCAAGTTGTAAGAAGTAAAAAGGATAAGAAATCACATTTCCCAATGCAATAATTTGTTTCTCCAATGCAAGACTAGTGCCTTTAGTTATGGGTTAATGGGATCAAGAAGAAAGAGTTAGGAATATTAAATCCTTGGGGGTGTAAATCCTCTTACTTCCCAAGGAAAGTAACCTAGATAGGGTTTGAATATAAGGAGTGTAAATCCTCTTACTTCCTCAACTAAACCCTTGCAAAAAAACTTGATAAAATGGTGGAAACTAGGATAGGGGTGTATATCCTTATACTCCCTATCTATCCTTGGCCAAAACAACCTTACTTGAATCACAAATGATAATAAAAAAGTAGAGAGACCATACCATTTAAGAAAAATCCTTTACATGCCAAAGTAAACCTCCACAAAAGCAAGAGAATGATCTTCTAGAGATAGTGCACCATCATCATCATCAAACCATAACCAAAAACCATTATTCCATAGCACAAGGGGCAAAATGCTCCAAGTTTAGCGAAAATTTCAGACCAAGTACTTCTCACAAGAGGGAGAGTTATGATAAAATGAGATCTTATGATCTCTTATTTATACAAAATGTCACTAAGATAGTTTGTCCACATAATTAAGGGTAAACCACAAGACTAGGGGTCAACAACCCTAATATTACCCCTTTTACAAAGTAATATTAAACAATTCATTTAAATTTTACTTTTGCACAAAGAAAAACCCTAGTTCATATGGACGTCACCACTTTCGGGGACATTTTGGCACTAGGAGGAGGTCATTGGTGATGGAGGAGAGTGGAAAGGCTTCCCAAAGCCATATGTCAAGCATCAAAACAACTTCCTTCGTGATCAAGGCTCAAGCCCTTTCAAAATTTCCTTGTGCCAATGCATGTCACCTCACCACCTAGACCTAGCCCCCCTAGGTGTCGTCATGCCTCTATAGGTGACGTTTTGCCTCTTGATGCAGCCCCCCTACTCTCCTTCGGGCTACGCAACCTCTCGGTCAAGGATCTTCGATTCTGTGAGCCAAATCGGCTCTCTGAAACCTTGATGGTCTCACTATGTAATTGAACACATGCTCTTTCGACCTTTTGGTGCAGGTCCTATGGCACCTGCAACCTCTCCCTTCGCGCTGTTGAACTATTGTGTTTCAGGTGCTAGCCCCTTTTCCATTAGCCCCTTCCTGGATGTGAGCTTGGGCTATGACCTCACGTAAACAGGTGATTTCAAGGTGGCCAAAAGTGGTTTTAGACCACACCGCTTTTCTCCCCGCAATTCACCATCAATCACCACGCGTCCCTTTTGCAATACTGTGGTTTCAATTGTGGCTCGCTCTCAGATTTTTAAAACTCGAGCATATTCTGAGGCCGCAATTGAGCGTGACCATTGATCTCGCGATCTCGGATGAGGCCTCTTGATCAACGGCTTAGATCTGCCCCTTTCCAATCAACGACTCAGATCTACCCCTATCAAATCAATGATCATGATTTGCTTCATGATTCGGGTTTCGAAGTTTTCAACTCTCAAACCTTACTTTCTCCGCAATGACAGGTCTCCTGCCACGTGTCCTCCTCAATCGACAGCTCTAACCGTTTCGGGATTTTGGACTTCGGAAATTTGAACTCTCAACTCTCATCTTCCCCCAATTGCTTTTATCTGAAGCTTGTGATCCACTGACACGTGTCTTCCATAGATCGACGGTTGCGATCCCTTCAGGTCTTCGAACTTCGGAAAACTCAATTCTCAACTTTCACTTTCCCTCGAAGTGCGTGGATTTCTATCATGTGTCCTCTTGAATTGGACGACTGAGATTTACTTCGGGTCTTTACCCAGAGTCCACGCATTTGCACCGCATGTCCCTCTTAATCTGATGGCTATGACTTACTTCGGGTCTTTACCCGGAGTCCATAGATTTATTTCGTGTGTCCTCTGGATCTGACGGTCTAGATTCACTTCGGACTTCGGGTTTCAAATGTTTCAACTCTCAACTGAAACCCAAATGCATTTACCTGAAGCTCGCGATCTATCGCTACGTGTCCCTCTAGATTTGACGGTCCAGATTTACTTCGACTATTTCACCTCCTCCTTGTCCACGAATTTTCGGAGTTGTGGATCTTGCGCCACCTGTCCTCCTTGACGATGGATGGTCCCAAATTACTTCGGGACTTCGGGACTTTGACAATCCGCTCTCCTCTGCGCTTCAAGAGACTTAAATCCCGCACACCTTATCCAGATCCAACAGTATGGAATGATCTTGCTCCCTCCTGGACAACTCTTGATCGATTATTCGTGAAGCCTTTAGATCTTCACCCTCCTTCGAAGATTTCTCCTTGCTATCTCTTATGAGCTTGATCCCCTTGAGGATTTTGATCTCCCACACACTCCTTGCGTTCCTGGGATCTCCACAAACTCAAATCGAAGGATTTCTTTGGAAGAAATTCTTCTTGCACTCCTTGCGCTCCTATGTTCTGGTTCTTCGACACTTAGTCACTCCTTGACGATGTGCACTCCTTGCACTTGGTCTAAGTTCCCATTGTTCCTTCTAAACTCTTCTGAGACAATTTAAGACTATGTCGATGCACTCCTTGTGTACGATGTGCACACCTTGCGTATGATGTGCACACCTTGCATACGAGTTTCAAAAGAGAAATAATTGAAACTTATCCAATTTCATCACAAATTCATATGATCAATTCTAACAACCATACATAAACGAAAATGAACTAAAGCACATACAGAATATATCATTCATTCAATCACACATCATAATGAACATTGTCCAAGAAATTGGAACAATTATGTCTGCTCTATTCATTCATGAAATAAAGTTACATAGTATTACAGTTATTCACTGCGTCTTTCTTCTACTCTACTACTCTACTCTTCTCTGCTCTCCCTAATCTCTTATCTCTTATCTCTTACAATACAAAAACAACTATATAAGGAGTGGCTCCTCGAGCTCTTCTCCGTCCTGTCTGCAACCTATCCTATTAGGTTCTAGCGGTTACCTACTTTTTCCTATTACAATAACTACCAGTTATTACCCGATAAGGGCTCCCATTCCCATCTGTAACTCCTTACATTCGTATAAGACTTTACAAATAAGATATATTAAAATATGTTGTTTCCAAAATATCTCAACAACTCGTTTTCCTTCTGAATTAAATGTTGATTTGAAATTTTGTCATGTTGAGGTGTCATATCTCTGCCTCCACGCTCGCGTCTTTGACTTTGAAGATGATGCTCTAGCATCATACTCCTCTGGCTAAAATATTCATGGACTCCTGTCCATGAGCTCCTACATTGTTTTTCCATGCTTCAAAATATTTGGTTCAGTGACCCAACTTGAGTCTTTCACTGGATGATCTTTCCACTTCACTAAGTATTCAGGATATGTCTTCCTCTTGGTCTTCTTTCCAACTCTTTGTTCTATGATTTTCTCCATCTGAGGTTTTTCTATTGTGGAAAATTGTTCTTCCCACTGAACTTCTTTCTGATCATCTGGTTCTCCTGCATCAGCTCTCTTGTAAGGATATAGGTTTGCAACATTGAATATCGGTGATATCCCAACATTGTCTGGCAACCCAATTTCATAAGCATTGGTTGTAAATTTTCTGAGAATCATGCATGGTCCTATCTTCTTCATTTTCAACTTGTTATATGCTCCCCTTGGAAACCTTTCCTTTCTCAAATGAGCTAAAACTTCATCTCCCACTTCGAATTGAACTTCTCTCCTCTTATGATCAACTATGTTCTTATAGTTCAGGCTGATGTCCTGTAGCTGTTCTCTAACTCCGTCATGGATTTTTTGCATTTCTATTGCAAAAAATTATGTGCCAACACTTTTGAATTCATCTTGATTCAGATCTCTCAACTCTGTAATCCCTCTTGGTTGTATACCATACACAATTTCAAATGGATTTTTTCATGTGCTCATGTTCACTGAATTGTTAAATGCAAATTTTGCTTGTGCCAAAATCTGATCCCATTGACGACCTTACTCAGTGACTAAACTTCTTAACAAGTTTCCCAAACGCTTGTTTACTAATTTAGTTTGTCCATCTATCTGAGGGTGATATGTTGAACTAAAGGACAAGTTTGTCCCCAACCTCTTCCATAGAGTCCTCCAAAAGTGTCCATGTTTGAGACTATGCTCTTAGGCAATCCATGTAGTCCAACCACTTCTTTGAAAAACAAATTGGCTATATGTGTAGTATCGTTTGTCTTCTGGCATGGTATGAAATGTGTCATCTTTGAAAATATGTCCACCACGACAAATATGGAATCACTCCCTTTTTGGGTTCTAGGAAATCCCAATATAAAATCCATATTGATTGCATCCCATGGCATTTCTGGAATTGGTAATGGCTTATACAAACCAGTGTTCTATTGTCTTCATTTTTCATACTAGCAAATTCTGCATTTTTTCACAAACCTTTTCACCTCTGCCCTCATGCTCGGCGAATAGTATGAATTGCTCAGTTGTGCAAATGTCTTATCATGACTAAAATGTCCATCTAAACCTTCATTGTGTTTCTCTTTCAGCAGGTTATCTCTCATTGAGCATCTTGGTATGCATAGTTGGTTCCCTTTGAATAATAATCCATCTTGGATCAAATATTTTGTCCATGGGCTTATGTCTCCCAACAAAGGATTCTTACATGCCTCATAAGCTTCCTTAAAAATTGGATCTTCTCGATACATTTCCTTGAGGTGTTCAAACCCTAAGGTCTCCACTTCGAATTCTTGTATAATTAAACTCCTCCTGCTCAAAGCATCTACAACTTTGTTAGCAGTTCCAGCAATATGTTTAATAACAAAAGTAAAATTATGCATAAATTCTACCCATTTAGCATGTCTTTGATTCAACTTTTCTTGCCTGGTAATAAACTGCAAAGCTTGATTATCATTGTACAAGACAAATTCTTTAGGAATTAGATAGTGCCTCCACTTCTTCAAAGCTTGAATCACTGCATAAAATTGTTTGTCATATGTGGAATACTTCTTCTTGGTGTCATTCAACTTCTCACTGAAATAAGCAACTGGCCTATTATCCTGACTCAAGATTGTTCCAATAGCTACTCCACTTGCATCACATCTCACTTGAAATGTTTTCCCAAAATCTGGTAAGACCAGAATTGGTTGTTCTATGATCTCCTTCAACACTTTGAAACTTTTTTCAGCTTCCTCTATCCAACTAAACAACTTGTGTTTCTTCTTCACAGTGTCCAACATGGGTGTACATATACCACTGAAATTTCTGATAAATTTTCTATAAAAACTTGCTAATCCATGAAAACTTATTACTTGAAATATGCTTCCTGGAGACGGCCATTCTTTGATTGCTCTCACCTTTTCCGTATCCATCTTCAATTCGTTTGAAGAGATCACAAAACCCAAGTATATGAGTTTTGTCTTCATAAAAGAGCTTTTCTTCAGATTTATCAACAATTTTTCTTGCTGCAACCTTCTCATTATTGATGTCAAATGGTGTAAGTGTTCTCCCTCTTTCTTACTGAAGATTAATATGTCATCTAGATACACTATGACAAATTTTCCTATGAAGTCTTTCAATACTTCATTCATTAATCTCATAAATGTGATTGGTGCATTTGTCAACCCAAATGGCATGACCAACCATTCAAACAAACATTCATTTGACTTGAATGTTGTCTTGCATTCATCTCCCTCTCTCATCATTATTTGATGATATCCACTCTTCAAGTCTATCTTGGAAAAATAGCTTGCTCCACTCAAACAATCCATCAAATCATCCATCCTAAGTAAAGGGAATCTATACCTACTGGTGATCTTATTGATGGCTCTGGAATCTGTACACATTCTTCATCGTCCATCTTTCTTTAGACTCAACGCAGTTGGTACTGCGCATGGGCTTAGGCTTTCCCTGACTAAACCTTTATCCAACAACTCTTGGACTTGATTTTTGACTTCCTCATTCTCTCTAGGTGTCAACCTATAAGCTGCTTTGATTGGTAAACTAGCTCCTGGAATAAGGTCAATATGATGGCTTATACTCCTAATGGGCGGCAATGAGTGAGGTAACTCATCCACTACTATGTCAACAAAGTTTTCTAACAGTTCATGGATTTCTTCAGGTAAATCCTCCATAGAAGTATTTGTAAGGATAACTCTTGGCTTCCTCACTATAGCAAACTACATCTCCTTCTCCTTCTTGACTTCATTCAAGAGTTCCTTCCCACTCATGAGAAGTATACTTGAACTAGCTTCCCTCTTTTGCTCTTTGTCTTCTATTGGCAACAACATATGTGTCCTACCATTATTTTCCAAGGTATAAGTATTATTTCCCCCATCGTGCATAACTTTTCGGTCAAACTGCCCTGGTCTCCCCAATAAAATATGGCAGACATCCATAGGAATTACATCACATAATATTTCATCCCTATAACCTCCTATTTTAAATTCAACTTGGCATTGTTGACTTACCATTACTTGATGTCCTTTCTGCAACCATGATACCTTGTATGGATTTGGATGTGCAATTGTCTTCAGTTCCAGTTTCTCCACCATCTCTTTGGATACTAGATTGTCAGTACTCCCACTGTCTATGATCATCTTACAAACTTTGGCTTTCGTCTTGCAAGTAGTTCTGAACAGACTTGTTCCCTGAACTGGTTCCTCTACCTCCTTCTCTGGTTTAAGAAGAATTTTCCTCATCATTAGGTTCTTTCCTCCTTCTGTTGCTTCTGCTTCCACATGCTTTTGTGCTTCAGAAATGTGTGCTTCTCCTCCTTTTGTGTCTTTCTTCCTCTCTGGGCATTCCCAAGACATGTGCCATGTCTTTCCACAGGCATAACATCTAACTTCGCCTCCTCTGGCTCTTCCTCTTCCTCTAGGAAAATAGCTTCTTCCTCCATGTTTCCCTTCTCTAGAACTTCCACCTTTCTCAGGGTGATTATGTTGTTGTCTAGCTTCATGGTTTGGTTTCTGGGACTTCTCTTTGTTGGTTCCCTTACCTCTTCTTGAATTTCCTCCTCTGTTTCATTGGCTTTGCTTTCTGGCCAATTTCTCTTCAGCTTTCAAGGTTGCTTGATAAGCATCCTCGACTTTACTAACAGGCATCATGTTGATCTCCTCTTGTATTTCATATCTCAGTCCATTGATATAACTGGTTGTTTTTTCATCCTCATTCTCTTTCTGTCCAGCCCTGATGTTCAGTCTGTAAAATTCCTCAGTGTATTCCTTCACTGATAAGCTTTTCTTTCTTAGGTTCTGCAATCTTCAAAATAGATTGATTTGATAGTCCTTTGGGATAAATTTTTCTTTTAGCTTGGCTACCATGCTATCCCATCTTTTAATTTTCTACTTGCCCTTGCATCTGCGATCGACTTGCAATTCGTCCCACCCTAGTCCCGCATGACCCTTTAGTCTTATCACTGCATGCTTCACCATCTTGTCTTCTTCGATATCTTCGTAATCGAAGTACCCAATCCAACAATTATTCAACTTCTAAATTGCCTTCATAAATTGGTACCTCTATTTTTTCTCTGGCTCCTATTCTTGAAACAACTTTCAATAAGCGGTCTTCTGTAGCATCCTCTACTACATCTTCTTCGACCTCTATCTCTTCGCTTTCAACTTCACTAATATCTCCAGTGTATGGTTCTCTCATCTGCGTTGTTTCCATAGCATCCAGTCTCATTCTGAGTCGCCTCATTTCTTCTTCCATTTCTGGATTCGCTCTGCGTCTTCTGGGTGGCATGATTCCACTGCCTCACCTTCTAATGTCTATAAATAGAATCAACTCTTGATACCACTAATGATATCAACTTATCTCCTTTCTCCTTTGTCTGATGTCTGCAAACAAATTCAATGGATATGATACCACCAGATGCAGCCCCCCTACTCTCCTTCGGGCTACGTGACCTCCCGGTCAAGGATCTTCGATTCTGTGAGCCAAATCAGATCTCTGAAACCTTGATAGTCTCACTTTGTAATTGAACACAGGCTCTTTTGAGCTTTTGGTGTAGGTCCTATGGCACCTGCAACCTCTCCCTTTGCATTGTTGAACTATCGTGTTTTAGGCGCTAGCCCCTTTTCCACTAGCCCTTCCTTGATGTGACCTTGGGCTATGACCTCACGTAAACACGTGATTGCGAGGTGGCCAAAAGTGGTTTTAGACCACACCACTTTTCTCTCTGCAATTCACCATCAATTGCCATGCATCCCTTTTGTAATATTGTGGTTTCAATTGTAGCCCGCTCTCAGATTTTTAAAACTCGAGCATCGTTTGACCCCGCCATTGAGTGTGACTGTTGATCTCGCAATCTCGGATGAGGCCTCTCGATCAATGGCTCAAATATGCCCCTTTCAAATCAACGGATCAAATCTACCCCTTTCAAATCAACGGTCGTGATTTGCTTCGCGATTCAAGTTTTGGAGTTTTGAACTCTCAAACCTTACTTTCTCCGCAATGACAGATCTCCTGCCACGTGTCCTCCTCAATCAACAGCTCTAACCGTTTCAGGATTTCGGACTTCGAAAATCTCAACTCTCATATTCCCCCAATTGCTTTTATCTGAAGCTTGTGATCCACTGACGTGTGCCTTCCGCAGATCGATGGTTGTGATCCCTTCGAGTCTTCTTACTTTGGAAAACTCAATTCTCAACTTTCACTTTCCCTCGAAGTGCGCATATCTCTGTCGCGTGTCCTCTTGAATCGGACAGCTGAGATTTACTTCGAGTCTTTACCCGGAGTCCACAGATTTATGTCGTGTGTCCTCTGGATCTTACGGTCCAAATTCACTTCGGACTTCGGGTTTCGGAAGTTTCAACTCTCAACTGAAACCCAAATGCATTTATCCGAAGCTCGCGATCTGTCACCACGTGTCCCTCTGGATCTGACGGTCCAGATTTACTTCGGCTATTTCACCTCCTCCTTGTCCACGAACTTCTAAAGTTGTGGATCTTGCGCCACCTATCCTCCTTGACGATGGACAGTGCCAAATTACTTCGAGACTTCGGGACTTTGACAGTCCACTCTCCTCTGCGCTTCAAGAGACTTAAAGCTCGCACACCTTATCCAGATTCAACGGTATGGAACGATCCCACTCCCTCCTGGAAAACTCTTGATCGATAATTCGTGAAGCCTTCAGAGCTTCACCCTCCTTTGAAGATTTCTCCTCGCTATCTCTTATGAGCTTGATCCCCTTGAGGATTTTGATCTCCCACACACTCCTTGCGTTCCTGGGCTCTCAACAAACTCAAATCGAAGGATTTCTTTGGAAGAAATTCTTCCTGCACTCCTTGTGCTCCTCTGTTATGGTTCTTCGACACTTAGTCGCTCCTTGACGTTGTGCACTCCTTGCACTTGGTCTAAGTTCCCATTGTTACTTCTGAACTCTTCTGAGTCAGTTTAAGACTCTGTCGACACACTCCTTGCGTACGATGTGCACACCTTGCATACGAGTTTCAGAAGAGAAACAATTGAAACTTATCCAGTTTCATCACAAATTCATATGATCAATTCTAACAACCATACATAAACGAAAATGAACTAAAGCACATACAGAATATATCATTCATTCAATCACACATCATAATGAACATTGTCAAAGGAATTGGAACAATTATGTCTGCTCTATTCATTCATGAAACAAAGTTACATAATATTACAGTTCTTCACTGCGTCTTTCTTCTACTATGCTACTCTACTCTTCTCTGCTCTCCCTAATCTCTTATCTCTTACAATACAAAAACAACTATCTAAGGAGTGGCTCCTCGAGCTCTTCTCCGTCATGTCTGCAACCTATCCTAACAGGTTCTAGCGGTTACCTACTTTGTCCTATTACAATAACTACCAGTTATTACCCGATAAGGGCTCCCACTCCCTATCTGTAACTCTTTACAGTTGTATAAGACTTTACAAATAAGATATATTAAAAAAACATTGTTTCCAAAATATCTCAACAACTCGTTTTCCTTTTGAATTAAATGTTGATTTGAAATTCTGTCATGCTGAGATGTCATATCCCTGCCTCCACACTTGTGTCTTTGACTTTGAAGGCGATGCTCCTGCATCACCTCTCCTAGGAAAAACATTTGGCATGTGGGGGCTAGGTTATGTCGTCCAAGTCATATTTTAGGCCCTCCGAGTTTGATCTTTCTCATTCGGCATGTGGGCCCTTGGCATCCACCTATGGGCTTTAAGCCCCATGGAAGCCCAAGTTAGGCTTGTTCTTCCAAAACTGTCCACCAACTAGGTCCTGCAAAGACAAATAAGGATGCCCTCCAAGGATCTCAAGTCATAACATCATGATAAGTGAATACAATCAATAAATGATCCACCTAAGCATGTGCATCAAAGATCACTATGTCAAACAATTAAGTGCTCAAAGACATTATGTGACTTGTCAAGCTTGGATATGGGAGGGTTGACGAGGTGTCCTATTGGGTAGATCTTGCCCTAGGTCAAGGAGGGTTTCCAAGAGATCCCTCTCTAATCCATGTAAAGTGGGTGAAGTGATTAGGGTCAAGACTCAATGGGCATAGGGCTCATGACATACAAGAGGTTGTAGTGTCTCATTCATGGGTGCCTTTGTAAAGGGTGTGTGGTACCTTCATCCGCAATGCACTTTTTCCAAGCCCATTACTTTGCCATTATTTTATTTTTTCATAACTTCAAGGAAAGGTCGAAGGCCATTGCCATGGTGTGGTGTCCAGATAATGGCAGTGTCACCCACAGACACCTAGTGGAAATGAGAAGGTTGGCTCGTGATGAGACCCCCTTTCTCTCAGCCATGCAACTGAGAGCCATTACCCTGGTTTGGTGACCAAATGATGGTAATGTCATACCTCGAGATATTCATAGACATGATAGGTCAGCTCGTGATGAGACCTCCTATCCTCTAACTAACCTTTTAAGCATTCTTAATCATATTTTATTGTGGGTCCCCTTTTTCTCAAAGATAAGTGTTTCGTTACTTTCTTAGGTGATCCATGGGCGAAGCATCTAGAAGGTTCATACATAAGCTTGTATCGTTTACCCAACATCAATCCCTCTAGGCCTTCAACCCCTTCTTCCCATAGAATGTGGGACAGCCCATTCTTGGGTCAATACACCCTAAAATCCCAATAGATAAGGAAATGGGGGGAAATAGTGATGGAAAGTGGTAAGTATGGTCGCGAACGATACAATGGCTCTTCAAGGGAGTTCCTTGTAGCAAACCCATCCCCAAGGAAGACCACTTACAAGGGAACAATGTCAACCACCAAGGTGAAGCAGGGCAAAAAGGCATAATCTCCAAGCATATATCATGAAATCTAGAGCGATATAAGATACAACATACTTAAATTCCTTAAATATTGAAATGATGCTCACCATAATACTTACTTGTACCTCATGGAGCAAGGCCCACTGCCTTCCAGAAGCCAGTTGATGTGGTGGATGCCATCTGAAAATCTGCGACCTCTGTGGTGGTGAGAAGGGTCTCCAACTGTGCAAAAGGGTATTGTTGCTCATGTAATCTCTTGACACTCCATATCTGCAACTTGAGGGCCTCGAGACGTAATCTCCTTAGTTGTCCACAAAATGGGGATAACATGGCCTTTTCCCACTTTTAATCTCTCCACCAAGATCTGGGTGTACGAAGGCCAAGCTTCATAGCACAATGGTTGGGAAAAACACTCTATATACAGTCCATAACAATCATATTTGATTTTTCTAGCTAGAACTTGAGCTTTAAATCAAGCTTGGGAATATAGAACCTAAATTTGTAAGATAATTTCATGTTTTCCCCAATTTGAAGGTGATAAATATATGCAACCCCCTTTTAACCACAATGCAAACATCAATGAATTGGAATTTTCATGTTTAGACCTTCCACAACTCCCATAACATGTTCATATACTGCTTTTGGCCATCCCCCCAGTAGTATATTGTCCATTAAATTTCTAATGGAGCTAAACCAACCAAACCTCAAGGACTCCACCTAATCATTTCCATAGGAATCCTCCACTACTCTCTTAATCAATTTAAAGTAGACATCTCCTTCCATTTGAATTTCAATATGATTGATCCAAGTCTGTAAGACTAACACCTCAATATGTAAATTGAATAAGTCCAAAATTTCATTTGCAACGACCACCATTTCTAGACTTCCTTTATTGTATACTCAATTCCTACACTCTTTTTAACTTATTACCTTAGTGACTCACCTGCCTTTTAGATTAAGTCCTTCACCACTTAACTTTTAATTGTCAAACTAGGTGATGTTTTGGAGCCATTCTCAACTAATACGAGTTTCAACTTAATGGCATTCCAATGGTAAGTATTAACATGACTCAAAGTGCCTTTCCATCCTTGATCTCGTCAAAATCATTATTAAGATTTTAATTAGAAAACAATAATCAATGTGTACCATAACATTGGCCTTAACACGTCCCCGAGGTGTAGGACAGTCGGTGACGGAGTGTGTTGTTAAGCCACTCCGTGATGTTAAAGTCACCGGTTCGAAACCTGCGGGGACAAAAAATCCAACCATGTTAAGGGTTGGTGTGGCTCAGGCCGGGTGCGATCCCCGGGTGATTTTGACGGCTTAGATGCCCCTGAG
>JASDQU010105564.1:26526-38929 GCA_032191745.1 Picea mariana
AACTTCATCACATCATCCAGGAATTAGACTTAGAAACAAATTAGTACCTTGGAACTTCCATGCCTCAATGGTAAGCCTCCTCACTTCTGACAGTAGGTTTACACCATTGACCTTTGATCGGATGATTCCACGAATGTTTGACCTCAGCTCATTTATTCACATTTGTTGGAATGTACTAAAGGTACCTTGGGATTCATTGTCATCATTGGTGATTTCCCTCACACTTGTTAATGGTATACATCATTGACCAATAATCAAGTGGTTTCTACCATGTTCGACATCAAGACATTTATTCACATGGATAGAATCATGCCATCTCACGATAGGGACGAAGACCCTTGGTTGAACACTCACTCTATTCTATGCTTTTCCCCGGCTATGATGGAGATCAATTTAACATGTAAAAGATTTCAGTACAATCACCATGCTATCAATTTTACTAATAAATATACAGTCACATAGATCCATATTGTATTGATCTATGGCTATGTTTTTTCATCTCGTAGCTCCACTGTGTATTTTTTGTGGCTACGATCAGTTCATATCATGGAGGTATGGATCCACATTATATCTCTGGTGGCCATATACTTAGTCATTATTTTCATGGATCCATTGTGTATTGGTTGCCAACCATACTTTGAGTCAACTCATATTCTTAGCATAGGTATACCTGGCTTGGGAATGAAAACATATATTTATATTGTTTGATGGTTTTTTGCAAGTTCTACCAAGTTCTCCTAATACAACACCCTTGCATTGAACAATTTTAAAATTGTTTCGACCATTGGTTTCTCTTCTGACCTCACACTTTAGGGGGCATCTCTTACACATCAAAATGCCACACTTAAGTGTTGCAAGTGTCACAAAGTGTCATATACATTTTGTTAAATGTCGCATGCTCTTTGTCAAGTGTCATATGCACCTTACTAAGTGTTGCATGCACTTTTTCAAGTGTTTCAACTCATTGACACCATGAAAATCATGTTCCATGATCCCTAATTCATGTTCGAGGAAGAAACCCGTCATTTCAAGGTCAGAAGCATGCCCTTTACTTGGAAATTCGATCATTTTTTGGGCATTTATGAAGGGGGGTGCCCCCCTGTCCATGTATAGGGAGCATTGATGCTACCCTTTCCATGTTAAGGGAGAGCCATTGGTGCTCTGTCTCTAACTTAGGGCGAGTGCCACTTTGGTTAGAGGAAAATATGGAGAATCTCACCTTTTCCTAAGGGACAACTCTAAAGAGATGAGGTTGTTTTTTCTCGAATCATATCCTATGGATATATCTTAGGATCAAGTATGAACTCATGGAACCATATCCTCAACCACTTCCCTAAATATCTCATGGTGGTTGAGCCTCCCAATCCTATAAATTGAAGGCATTTCCATGGTGAAAAGGGGGGAGATTTCAAGTGTCAAACCTTTGATCTTGAGAGAGGATAATCCATTAAAGCATCAACATTTTGATCTCAAGACTTTCATGCAAGGGATAGACAAGGAGAGCTATAGAATATTGTGGCAACATCAACTTGATTTGTAAGTGCCTTCTTTTGGATTTCCATTTAATATTAACTTGGCATATTTCTTTCATTGTGTTTTTCATTGTAATGTCTATGCTTAAGTCAAATCAAGTACAGATAGATTTGGTTTTTATATAATGAAATCTAGTATAATTTGGAAGGTTTTTTGTTTTTTTGCAAGTCTCTTTGATCGTCGAAGAAATTGGAGCAGTGAGGAAAAGGGACGAAGCAACGAGAACAAACTTCGAGAAATAGGTAAGCCTCCCTCATTATATCTATAGGTTATTGAACTAGATCTATAAGGAAAGTAGCAACCATTTTTTTACTTCTATCTTTGGACCAAAGAAGGGGTCTTGGTCCAAAGGGGAGCTTAACCTGTCAGTAGGGTAAGATTTCTCGTAATAGGTAGGCCATCCTACCCTTGCCATGATATGAAGGAGAATCTTGTTATTTCTACCATGTGAGAGAGGGATAAAGAGAAGTATTGGGAGCTCAAAACCAGGAGAGTGTTGCACAGTCCCAAGGTATGTATCTTGTTGTACTTTCTTACATTTATAATACAGATCTATGATATTTTCCCCTCCAATGTGTGTAATTCATGGTTATTCATGTTAAACATTGGTAGATCTRATTTCCCTTSGGCAATTAGATTAAATCTTCTTGTAATATCTTWCTTTTTGTGCCAAATAGGTTTAGAGAGGTGTGTATCGTTTTCCGTGTGCAAGTGGATGATTGTAGGAGTTAGGAGTTGGATCTTGGAGCTGCATCACCTTGGATCATGATTGGACAACCATTGATAAAAGGTAAGGCATGCTTTCCTATCTTGTTATCATAAATTGAACATATTTGTCTTAGATATAGAGTGAAAATACATAGTTTTCTATCCCACAGTCTATCACTAACCGAGCTAAGGTCAGTGAGAGGGATCACTTATCCATAGGAGAGTTTTTCTATGACACATTGGAAGGTGTTTCCATACCTTAAGGGTATTTTGATAAATGAAGTGTGATATTTTTTGAATATAATTTATTGTAATTCAAGTTTAAAGGTTAAGGATCATAACATTGAACCATTGTTGTTGAGTATCAATGGAAACGCTTTCCTGCTCGTCATGAAAATCATAAAACTATTAACAAAAACATAAATTTTTGGTAATGGTTATCTTTTGGTGACAAAGACCATTTTGATTGTCTCCATTGAAGCTTAATTTTTCTCTCTACCAATGACCATATTTAGTGTAGTGATTAATTCTATGGTAGAAGATGCAAAACTCCAATGAATGAGATAACACTACATATTAGATTATACTTGGGCTAGAATTCCTCAAGGAGATGGAAGAGTGATTTTCCTAAATAAAGTATAAATTAAAAGTATCTCAAAACAAACATAAAGTTTTTTAAAATATCCACAATCTCCATTCTTCATGTTAATTTGTTGTCTCAATGATGGATCTGGTTCTAGATTCAAAATGCTAACATGAAGAATGGATACTATGGATCTTCCAAAAACTTTGAAAACTACTCCCACCATAGAAAACTTGAATAATAAAATTCATTTAGATTTGAGTAGCACTTAGAGAGTTTAGAGTCAATGTTCATGTATTTCTTAGGGTGAATCCCTAGAAGAGTTTGTTGAGATTAGGGAGTTGCGCCAAGCTAGTTCTAAGATGTTGCAAATTGCATTTTGGGATTCGTGAGATAATGAGACCTTTTTCGTATAGAATTACATTTCTCGCTAACATTAGAGAACATAATATTTTTCATGTTTCTTTTACCAATTAATATTATATATATGTTTTCTCTAATAAATCCCCCCTCCCCCACCCTCATATGAGGGTGAGGGAGGGGGGATTTATTAGAGAAAATATATACAACTTGAATAATAAAACTCATTTAGATTTGAGTAGCACTTAGAGATTTTAGTGTCAACATTCATGAATTTCTTAGGGTGAATCCCTAGAAGAGTTTGTTGATATTAGGGAGTTGCGCCAAGCTAGTTCTAAGATGTTGCAAATTGCATTTTGGGATTCATGAGATAATGAGACCTTTTTCATGTAGAATTACATTTCTCGCTAGCATTAGAGCACATAATATTTTTCAAGTTCCTTTTACCAATTAATATATGAATGGTTGTAATCATGTGATTATGATTTAGGTGGATCCAAATGTTATACATCCTCAACATGAAGTTCACATAATTTGCATTCGAGTATATTCATAGGTTAAGGTCTAGTGGGAAGACTACAAACTAAGTTAAGTTAAGTTAACCTTGGAGATGGGGGATGTCATGAGGACACAATATCTATTTCTTTTTAGATGTGAGGGCCATCATGATGGGGAATGTAGTACATGCTTTGTGCACCCTCCCATTTGGACATGGGTCATGTGTAGATATGATATACATATATAGTTTCAGAACTAACCCAAATCTTATGATGTTTTGTATAGGTGTTGATTCAAAGGTATATTATATCATAAATATTGTATAGATGTGATGTGTAACTATATAAATTCTTAATTTTGATGGAGAATATATGTGAATAACATATAAGCTATAATATGTTTATTTTTTCCTACATTTGAATCTCATATGCCGAGTAAGTATAATGTGATCAATGAAATGGATAAATATAAAAAAAAAAAAAAAACACAAATAATAGGGAGTAAAGAGGAGTAATGACTTGTCTAGTGGTAAAGAAAAGGTGACATCCATTTCATTGAAACTTTAAGAATTGCAAATAGTAACTTGAGTCTTGACCATATGTTTCTTTGAGAGAATCCAATGCCTAACCTCTCTATGCATACTTACCAACCAACCTTGTTAGAGAATATATGTGAATACCATATAGGCTATAATATCTTTTTTTTTCCTACATTGACCCTCATATGATGAGTAAGCATAAAGTAATCAATAAAACGAGCTATTATAAAAGTGAATACACAAATGGTAGGGAGTAAAGAGAAGTAATCACTTTTCTAGTGTTAAGGGGACGGTGACATCCATTTTACTGCAACTTTAAGAATTGCAAATAGTGATTTGACGATATGTTTCCTTCAGAGAATCCAACACCTAACCTCTCCATGCATACTTACTATGCTTTCATAGAAATATACCTTTTGACATTATGCAAAGGTTACTTATTGCATTGTTACTCTTCTTCATTGAGATTAAAATATCATTATTATGTTGCACATGAGCATGAATCCATACGACCAAGGGTCGTGTCTTGTTGTTACTCATTGTGTGTGCATGATGAGGAGAATATGAGCATTCATGTGATGTTATACGTATGTGATATCCTAGTCGAGTGGACAAGCTCGAGATAAGCTGAATTTATGATCTTTCATTATTTTATCTGTATGGAGTAATAAAAATGATGGGTAGAGATAGAGTAGGTATCATTAGTGTTTTAATGGTGTCCAATCGTGGTAGGTAAAAAAAGAAGGATATAGAGATCTAGAGTAGTTTGCATTAGAATTTTAATTAGTATGTAAGAAAGAAGGATATGGACTCTTGTCTAGTGAGAAGGCTAGCTATGGATGATTGTACTAGTGAGTAAGATAGCAAGTTCTTGAAGTAATTTCTACAATATTATCTATGTGGATACTTTAGGTTATTTTACTATTTTTCTTTGAGTATATAGAAAAATGAATTTTCTATGAATAGTCATTGAGTTATGAGATTGCTTTTATTTTTTTTTGAATTGGGTTATGATTCAAAATCTTTAATAATAAAATTTGATAATCAAAATTTTTATTAATCAAATATAATTATAACTCTTGACAAAATTCTAAGTTTGATAATTAAAGATTTTATTAATTAAATATAATTATAATTTTTGACAAAATTTCTATCAAATTTGAAGAAGAAATTTTGTAAAAAAAAAATTCTTATTAATTTTTTTTTTATGGATTGTGGCATAACCCATCATAACTCAATTTGTCAAGTATCATTGATGGTTACATCTATCACTAGTTGTTATCTATTAATGCTAGCTAACTCATTATTTTTATTCAAGGAAAACCACACCACCTGAAATGACCCACTATGGTCCATTAGGAGGTAGACTTTCAGTCAAGGCCTAGAAGATTCAGCCCATCCCTGAAGACAACCAGGTTCATGTTTTTGATGAATAACAATCAAAATATGGTTTTTAATTTTCTATGTATAGGTTTGTTAACTTCTATAGTTATTTTTTATAGTTATGGTCTCTCTATAAGGCTTGTCAAAGGATAGATAATCTCATAGACATATTTTTTTTTATAGTTGATCTAATTTCCCTTGACTTATCTGTATTAAGTGGATATTTGACTTATCTGTTAATCATACTTTTATTTCTATATATCCTATAATCAAACCCCTACTTATTTAGCCAAAAAAAAATTAATCTCTTATTAAAAAAATTCTTAACTTAACTTACTCCATTGTTATTTATCTATTAATTTCTATATATTTTGTAATCAAACCCCTACTTATTTAGAAAAAAAAAAATAATCTCTTATTAAAATTAATTGGCTTGAAAGACAATTGAAACAGGTCATCAACGAAAGACAATAGCCAGTTGCCAGCATTCCAGCAGCCATCAAGGACATCCTTGAAACCGCAGTCATCGGCGACATCAATGAAACGACGGCCTCAAGCAAATAGCCAAAGGACTCATATGTACACTCACTGTAAGTTTACTGATCGCATCATGCTTTGTTTATCAACCCAGTTATTCCATATTCTTAAATACAAATGTATAGGCAAACACTTATACCTTTCCATTTATATTTTTTATGAAGGTATTGCACTCTATCTTCTTTCCACAATCCTGTTTCTTGTACATATTTCTGTAATGGTCTGTGGGAGCCCCAATCCGAGTCTACATGAAAAACGCATTGAAATTATGGTTTATATGTAACAAAATTTAATTTCTTTGTATATTTCAAAATTTCCAGTAGTATGTAACAAACTTTTATTTTTTGACATATTTGAAATAAAAATGCATTTAAATTTGTATATGTTACATACTTTATTCTTATATTTCACCAGTCTGTATGACAAATGCATTTAATTTTTAATATGTTACAGATTTTTATTCTTATCTTTCACCAGTCTGTATGACAAGTGCATTTATTTTTTTATATGTTAAAGACTTTTATGTTTTTATATATTTCAAAATAAATGGTGCTCTACAATGCAAGCGTCATTTACTTATACCCCATGTTCACAAATGCATTTAAATTTTTATATTTCTTATCTCCTTTTAATTTTATGTCTTCATATGTTTTTATCTTTCACCAGTCCATATGGAAAATGCATTTAAATTTCCAAATTTATTCTTCCACTGTCAACAAATTTGTGGTTTCTTATATACTTTCAAAAAATTTATGTTTGTTATATACTTTCAAAAAATAGATGTTGCTATGCCTGCCAAGTGTCATTTACTTTTGCCCCATTATCCGTGATATACATGTTGCACACAACATTTCCGTGATATACATTTTGCATCGAACACTTGGTTTCATTTACAATTCGACCCCATTTTCCACATTTTTCTTTCTAACCTAGTTGGAAGAGACTACACTGCCATGCAACCTTGTTTCATTTGGAACTTTTTGATAGGTGGATGCTTCTTGCATAAATATTTGAAAATCTCACCTACAAAATGTGCTTAAAAAAAGGTTATTTAATTTGGAACTTTTTGATAGGTGGATGCTTCTTGCATAAATATTTGAAAATCTCACCTACACAATGTGGTTGCTAGGCTAGTAGTTTTGCCTTTCTTTGAAATGATCAAATGGACTTTCTTTGAAATCATCAAATGGACTATTAATCATGTCAACCTAGACAAGTAAACAATGGTCAACGATTAAGGTATGTGCATATCATCCTTCCAACCCAACATCTTAGAGATGTATTACAGATTTCCAAAACCATTTAATAATAAATGACCATAGCATGGATGAATGATTTTGGAAAAATAAGAATAGAGAAAGTGATTGATTGAAGGTAAACCATTCAAGTCTCACAATATTGGAATTTATCCTTTCATGCGCCTTATATTTTTGGTGCGGCATTGTTGAGAAAATTATATGGAAAAAGAATGTCATTTGTTTTAGCAAATCATGGGTACCAATCATGTACATGCCATTGTTAATGAGGGTATAGTCTTCAATTGGTATGTTATCCTCTCTCATACCTTAACAAAGGCATTGTCCAATGTTATATTTCAAGAGCTCGGTTGCCTTCTGAGTTTTTCAAGTATCCATATATATTGGATATCATGTGTTCTAATATAACTTTTGCAAAGTTAGGATGGGCATGGAGCATATCAAATCCTCTAGTACAAGTTTATTTTTAGGATTTATGGACACACAAATATATGTGGAAATATAGAAAATACGTGTTCACTTCTTTGCCTCATTGTTTGAATTGATCTTTTGTAAATAAACACCAAGACTATCTAAGGAAGCTATGGATGTTATAGGCTTAATAAGATATTGAGAAATGAGAAATATGATGATTTCTCCATGCATTCTGATTAAATATAAATAGATGCTCATGACTTGATTTTTAATTTAGCTAACAATGACTTGATTTCTAGTTTAGCTAATGTTTATAGCGAGATGAATAGTATAGTAACTTTAAATTTAAAGCCTGAAAAAGGAAAAGGAGAATATACACACCCACCGACATCGACAATATTTATGGAGATTTTCATCTTCCTGGTAGAACCATTATAGAGTTCTTCGAGAGTGCAAGGTAATTGGTTTTCAACAGCCGGAGCCTTACAAGATCCGGCCTGAAAACTTTCATTATAGGGGGACCGAAAAACACTTTTCGTCGGACTAATACCACCAAAAATGTCACCCGAAAATTGTGGTGCCTTGAATGGACCCCACCTAACCCTCCAAAACCTCCACCCATCAAAAACGGGTGATTGGAATGGAAACTCTCTCTCTCTCTCTCTCTCTCTCTATATATATATATATATATATGATGATGATGATGATGAACGTCCACTAAGACCTAATTGGTCTATTGGATAAGTGATTACTTGTGATTCTTTAGAATTTTGTTTCTGTGCTTGAAAAGAATTAAGAGAAGCTTTCCAAGATCACCATACTTTTGTTGAGTTAAGAGGTTAGGAAGGTTGGTAGTGTGATCAATATTTTGAAAATGAGATCTAATATGGGTATAGGCTGGACAATCTAAGAGAAAGTGCTTTTCACATTCAACCTTCTTAGTGTCACAAAGGTGACACACTCTTTCATCCCATGGCGTTTTAGGAATTGAACAACGCCCAGTTTCACTATGGAGCTCATGAGAATTTGTTCTTATCTTAGCAATGCTTATTTTTTTCTTTACAGTTGGCAAAATCGATAGATAATTTTGATCTTCTAGATTAGGGTTGATTACATCTTTATAATACCTTAATTTTATGTTTTCCTCTAACTCTTTATCACACCACATTTTTTCCTTGAATTTTGATTTGACATTTTTTTTAATAGTATCTTTATTCTGAAAAATGGTTTCTTCCATGATTCCCCAATATTTTAGCCAAGATCGGGCGTCTTTATGCCATCCTCGCTTGAGTGGATGGTGGTTATGACTTGATTTTGAAGTAATTTTAGATAGCCTCTTGTCTTCCATGTTGTTTAACTTGTTCTTATACATTAGGTATCTAGTCATAGCCATGCTCTCAATGGGGGAGAGGCTTGTTTCTATGAGGAGGATGGGATAGGGCATATTTCCTTTAATTTTGAGATTATAGGTTATAAAATTCTTTTGTATTTGCTCTATCTTTATCCAGGATTCACGAGAGATACTACAGCCCCAGACTTCACATCCATAAAGAATAACAGGTGTAACAAGAGTCTCAAAGAGGAGTTTCTTCTTATCCCAACTCCAAAGATCAGCTGATTTGCAATTGTTTTCAAGCCCATAAGAAGCTTTCCATCCCCTAATAATCCTTTTCTCAATGCTATAATTCCAATTGAGCTTGTGGTGAATATCAATTCCAAGATATTTGTATGAAGTCACTTCCTCCAAGTTGTTGTTGTCATATATAAAGGTATCATAAGGGATCTTATTGGATTTAATAATCATGACCTTAGTCTTATCAGTATTAACAGTCATACCCATATTGGAGCAAAATTCCTTGAGGATTCTTAGTTGGTTTTCAAGATCATGGGGACTCCTTTCCATAAGAACGATATCATCGGCATAAAGAAGAATATTGATGACTATACCAGTGAGAGTAGGGCCAACACAACCTGCTTTTTCCAAGCATTCTTCTAACTTATCAATGTATATGCCAAAAAGGGTAGGGGACAAGGGACAACTTTGTTTGAATCTGATATTGCAGTTAATCTCTTTTGATCAGCCCTCAGTGTTTTTAAACTTAGCAATAACGTTCTCATACATCCTTATTGCAGCAGCCCTCAATGCGAGAGGCACTTTTATCTCTTCCAACCTATTCCAAAGGTTTTTCCTAGGAACCATGTCAAAAGCTTTTCTAAAGTAAAACAAACAACAAAAAAGATTGGTTTTAGTATGGCATAACTCCTCTGTAATGATCCTAAAGGTAACAAGATGGTCCACAGTTGAATGATATCTCCTAAACCCGGCCTGGCCTTTAGCTCTTTTACCGTGACTTTCTAGCCAAATGCTAATATTCTTTTCCAAAATAATTCCATAAAGCTTGGCTAAAATCGGGCTAATCATAATGGTCCTATAATTAGAGGGAATGTTTTATCCCCATTTTAAAAAATAGGATCAATGAGGCTTTGCGTCCAGGGTTTAGGGAAGCCCTGCTTGATTGCTAAGTTGAAGAGCTTGTGTATGTGAGGGATAAGGATTGGCCCTCCGAATTTAAAAATTCCAGCTTGGTAGCCTTCAATGTCCTTAGCTTTCCCATTTGCGAGCCGCTTAACCCCAAACTCTATGTCATCTAAAGAAAAAACTTATTCCTTTGTAGGGACAATAGGAATGGTTTCCATGGCATTAGGGAACTCATAAAGATTTTTGAGGTAGGAATTCTAGTCCGTTAAGGGAATCCTATTATTTTCTTTAGTATTGCATTTTAGAATTTGGCTCCAGAACTTCTTAGGATCCAACTTGTATAGTTGTGAAAGTTGCTCTTGCCTTTTATTGATATAGTATATTTTTTTCCTTTTAATTAGGGCTTTGTATGTATTGATCTTATCGAGTTTTAAAGGCTCATTAGTAGCATCCCTAATGGCTTTCCTAGCAATTTTGCATTCTTTATCATACCAAGGGTTGGTTGTTCTATTATTCTTTTTATGGGACACCTCGAAAGAGAACTTGTTAATAGAAGTGGAAAGGGTGGTTGTAAAATTATGATAGAGTTCTTAAATGTTGTCCTTATAAGTTAGGAGGTTTAATTTACTATTTAAATCCTTTAAGAAAATGTTAACTTTACTTTTGTCAAAGCGCAAATTCCTTTGATTACCGGAATTCTCTTCAATGGTGCTCCTATGCATGGAGAATTTTAGAGTTAGGGTTAAAGGTTTATGATCAGAGTCAGGTTCATGGTCATTTAAAAGGTCAAAAGTTGTTATTTGCTTGGAAACGGGGATATAAGATATCACATAATCTACAACACTACTACCTAGCCCATGAATACAAGTCATTTGGTTGGAGTTTGGCCAGTTCATTACTCCATTGCAAATTATTAGGTCTTGAGAGCTGCAGAGATTGACCAACTTAGTACCAAACAAATTTTCAATTAGGTCTTCAAAGCTTCTTTTATAGCTATTAGATAAAACAAGGTCCTCATCTAGCCATAAAGGATTATGGTTGGAGTCATCACTTAAAAGAGTAGCTTGTTTAGTTGTAGTCCTAGCATTAAAGTCTCCTAGTAGGAGCATATTACCTTCATTTTTCAAATTATAAATATCTTGTTCTAAATTATTATAGGGACAATTTTTATCTAGGTTATTTTTTTTATAAAAGGTAGAATGAATAGGTGCAAAACAACAAATTTCTATATACATCTTCTTAGCATTGGTGTCTGAAATTTCTATCTAAATGTATTGATTAAGAGGGTCAATCTTATGAAGTTTAATGTGAGGAGAAATGCTTTTTCTAATATAACAAGCTATGCCTCCTATCCCTCTACGGTGGGATTTTTTGTTCCATGCCGACCACAAGACAAATCCTTCCATGTTAGGGACCTTAGACTCCTCATGCTCCCAAGTTTCAGCTAGACAGATAATATCAATATCACTCGGGATCCAACTTATCATAGGACCTTTGTGCCATGGAAAGCCACGACAATTCCAAAAAAGGATCCCAAGTGTCCCAAATTCCTATTTATTATTATCCTTCGGGTCTCTATCCCTAACAATAGATTTTCGATTTCTAATTATTGCCCATTTTCCTTCTTTCCTGGCTTCTTTTACCTTTTGAACTTCCTTCCTTAATTCATCTTGGTCTTCAGGAATGAGGTCTTCATTTATAAATATTCCTGACCCTTTTAAGCTCGTAGATTTACTAAGTATGCTATATTTATGGCCATTACAACTTACTTTGACATGGATCAACCTATCTTTATGATCAATTATTTTTCCTAGCCTCTTTTCTTCTATAAGGTAAGTTGTATCAATTTGTGATTTATTTTTTAATTCTTCTTTTACTATTGCTAGCGTATCCTCCTCTTGTTGTTCTTTTATACCAAAAATTAAGAGGTTCAAGGCTCTTTTGTTACGCTCATGGTCCAATTTGATTAGATTATTCATTTCCTCTTTGATGGGTTTGATATCCAATTTGTTTTCCATATTACTGAGGATCAAATTGTTGATTAGTTTTTCTTCTAGCTCTTTAATCCTATCTCTCAAGTTGTGATTTTCTTCAAACCCTCCTTCTTGGACTAA
>JASDQU010105564.1:107461-123062 GCA_032191745.1 Picea mariana
ATGGCGTAACCCCTGGCAAAATCCGACTTCAGGTATCTGATTCTTTGATCCCCGGGCTGTGTATAACGGGAAATCACAGTGATCGAATTGCTCATGGGCTTATTTGCCCGTGTAAGGCGATTTCATGGATTTTACTTTAGTTACATATTTTTTTACTTGTAATTATATTTCAAAATGTATTGTAGATATATTTCAATATATTATGTTTAATTTTTAATGATGGGTTACATAGCACGAATCCAGTTTTGTATATGAGGCAAGATGAACGTTTAAGGGAGGTGCCAAATCTAATCTTGAAAGCATTTCAATCTCATCCCAGTGCATGTGGTAGTGTGTACTTGATCAACTAAAGTAAACTTCTAGTGGATGAGTGCACTAGTTAACCAAATCCACTTATGAACAGGAGAAAACCAACCAACATAAACAAATAATGGGATAACACGTGGAAGTGAATAAGGGGCATGGAAACAAACTTTAGCACAAGCTTTAACATCTACTCTAAGAAGTCTAAATGTGGACTTTTTATGACCATTATAATTTAAATCCTGCTATATAATGGATTCAGTGCCTTCAAAAATCTCTATTGTCCCTGGATTGTTATTGATATTTGTGATTCTAGCAATTCTTCTAAATTTTTGGTTAGATTTTGGGCAAAAATGGTTGGAAAAATATGGCCAAGAAAGGTCCAAATTGTAGCATGTTTAGACTATGCACATCTACTCGACCAAAGGAGGAAGGCGATTTGATTGTTTAACCTTCCATAATGATTTCTTGCACTTGATGGACCTTTAGCCTTCCTTGAGGCGTATGATAAGAGGGAGAGTCAAGGAATAAATGAGGTTAGTTTAGTTGTTGTTGAAAATACCTTCAGAGTTCAATGCAGTTGAAGAGATTGGATAAGTTCATTCAATTTCATTGAAGAAGGAGAAGTACTCGCTCAAGCAACTACTAGATAGCCATTCTATAAAGAGTGTGTAGGAGAGTTACATCCGTCTCGTTCGACTGTTACAAAAAGATTGATGTTTGGATTGACCAAGGATGAATAAAGGTTGTGCATTTTTTTGTTGTAGAAGTTCCAACATGGAAGAAGCTCTTCGAAACATTTTTTGTACTTTGTTTGTGCATTGCGAATAAAAGAGACAAGCAAGCCATTTTTGTTGGAGTTTTCTCGACTCTAGTTTCTCCATGGTAAATATTTGTGTCCTTGTGTGTTGTGATCATGGAATCTATCTGTCCTAACAATTTAGTTTATTCATATGGTCTAGGTAAGTCATACATTAAAAATTAACACAAAGACAAAGATTTTAGTAATATAAGATCAATGTTGGTAACTTGACTCAATGATATGTTGATTGATTATGACTCATATTGGTATGAGAGTGGTTATTCTTGAAATTTGAAAAACGCTAACAAGACTAAGAAGATTGCAAGAAGATGGACAATTGGCTCAAGAGGACCTTGAGATTGGAGTGTGAAGAAGGAAGAAACAATCTTAACTTATTAGGGGAAATTTGAGGTCTAAAACGGGCCTCCTAAGGAAAACAATAAAATAATAAAACAAGAGTTATGAATTTTCAAAGGGAAAGAAAGATTTTTTTTTTTTTTTAATCTTATTTTTTACTTATCTCCTCATAGGTTTACTCAAATTTCAAGTGTAGGAACTCACGATAAAAAAGTAGTTTTTTCCTTCCCCTCCAAAAATGTTTACCCTTATGTTTGACATCATCATCTTGAATGCTACTGGTTCTTTTAAAGTTGATTTTGATAGTACATTTTTTGTTTCGAGGCCCATTTTTTACCTCAAAATTCCCCTAATGATGGGAGACAATCTAGAAGGCAGCAAGTCAGATGCTTGATTTGCAAATATGGAGGTTCAAATGGTCCGAATGTCTCTCAATACGTCTCATTTGACTGTTAGCATGTCTAAGAAGAACCACAAATTTGTTTCCTTAACCATAATGATGTTGTCTAAGAAAAAGAAGCATAAACGATCTAATGAGTCAAGTTCCAATTCCAAAGAAGAAGAAACTGGAAGAAAAGAGAAGTGAAAGATAGACAAAGGAAGCACCAACAAAATCTAGGCACCCTTTAGAGTTGAAGCAAAAATTAACATCTTAAACCCTTAAGTTGAACCAAAGGTTATAACAATTAGAAGTCTACATTTTAAATAAACAATGTTCATAAAAATTTAGTCACTATTGTTATATTCGTAGAAATTTCAAAGTGATAAAAATGACAATATGGAGATTCATACACAATGTCAGAATCAAACAATTTTGTGGACGTCCATATAAGAGAGGAGTTGTTCCATGTATTCATATGATGCTTGAGGGTTACATCTATGATTCATATCTTAAGCATATTACAATCATGTTTAACCTTGGGACTCAATGCCTTTAAAATCCCAAGCATGTTTGTTATGTTTATTGTATATCTCATTAGAACAAATGAAATTGTAGTAAATCTTGAGGCTTTTATCAAGGGGTGATATTTCTATCAAAACACTATAAGAACAATGAAGAGAGCCTTTCTAGACCTTTAGGTACACATGCAAATCCAATAATATTGTATCCATTGTTTATTATTTAGGCTAATGTGTCTATGATTTTGAGCTTTATAAGGTCCATACAAGCACTGAGCTAAAGCACATTATTCATCAAGGCCATTAAGTATGATATTCTTATTAAGGATATCGATTGTTCATATTATATCCCAAAACCATGCAAGCATGCATGCTAGAGTGGATGCTAGAGTATAATCCCTAATCCATAGATCTAATGATAACAACAACTATGTTACATTGTCTATAGTTTGCTTAAGAATCCCACCCAAGGATAAAAAGTATTACTACAAGAATTAATTCTACAAATGGTACATCTCATAGATCTTGGCCTTCAAGCTCAAGGAAAGATATCAATGTTGCTAGAAATGACAAGAAGAAATTGAAAGAGTGCAATAAATAAAGATTCATAGACTCAAGAAAAGGGGAATGATCAATGTGAAGAACAAAAAATCGAGGGTTTGATGATGCAAAAAATCAAATGAATACAATCACAATTCTCCCTATTATAATCCAAATTTTAGGTTTCATGATGTTGACAATGTTCATTTTGTGTAAGTTCATATCTAAACTTAATTAATAACTTATAAGTTAGAAAATTTCACTAAGCTTAATAAAGTTTTTTTATTTCAAACAAAATTATTAACACATTTATGTGTGAAACAAAGTAAACCTATGCATTAAATTTATAATGAGTTTGACCAAAACTTGTAAAAGATCGATGGATTTTTTAGAGAAATACATCCAGTTATTAAATACATGTTTTGCTAGATAGTAATGGGGGTGCCACATGAATTACATACTAAATGGTTGAGATCCAAACACAAAAAATTCTCAAATAATAATAAATTATTAGACACCAATGCTATAACCACATCATGACATAATAGGTAGACACATAACATTACTAATGCAACAAAATAACTATGAACCAACATGTGAGATATCTTTAGGGAGATGCAATGTGTGATCATGAAGAAAGAGGGATGACCTCATTTTGTTGGGTTCATTTGATGTCTATTATTTTGTCTTCAACATTTTCATTGAGCCACATATTTGTAATTAATTGTATTGATAAGTTTCCAATGCTATTACAAGTTACACCCATAACCCATGACTAATTGTTTTGGTGTTTTTCAAAGCCAAGAGTGGAGGAAAAGATAACAAATTGAATGGAATTATGGAAAAGGTGGGCTCCAAACACATTAAGTATGGATAGTGAATATGATGCAAATTCTCATATCAATGAGAAAGGACATGGATTCAAGTGGGGATTCAAAAAGAGAAGGTTTCTAATCTTCTCGAGAAAAAAATTGTTAAGTGACACCTAAAATTTTGAATATGCCAATATAATGGTAGGATTATGTGAGCATGAGATGTGTGATGGATTTAATGTTGTGGAATGGTGCATCATATCAGGGAATATATGAGAGACAATGAGAATAAAGATTATTTTAGTCTTTAGATGCCAAGGGAAACTAGTGTGTGTTGAACCATGTATCATGATCATGATTCACATCCATACTCATCTAATATTTGAGGGTACAATGATCACAAAGCACTTAAGTGTTGGGAGTTAAGACATTTATCGGTTGTTGAAAATGTAACCGTTCTTTTAAAATTTTACAATATTCATTGTCCTTCATAAATGACAAGTGAATCCAAAATTTTATATTTTTTTGGAAGGGATTTTTGAATTACTCTTTTAGGATGGGTTTAAAATCCTTGAAATGGTTGGAAAAAGTTTAATTTTAATCACTAGAACTCTCAAATATTTGATGCTATTCCAAGCAAAGAGGAGCCTTGGGTAATGTGAAATGTTGGTGCTTTGAAATGATCAAAGTCAAGGCTCTACTTTGCTCCAAAATGATTTGGTTGGGGCTCCGAAATATATATATATGTGTGTGTGTGTGTGTGGATGGGCGTTCACATGAAGTTGATGGGAAAAAAGTTGTAATGGGGTGTGAACGAATGCGTGCATGCAGGAACATGTGCACATTCCTAGAAATGTGTATGTGTTCTTAATCCTACAACCTCGGTACTCATTGAACCAATACACACACTTTCCAACTCGGATTATTTATTAATGTGCACACATTCCAAAGAAACAAGTGTTTAGGAACATGTGCACATTCCTGAACAAAATTTGAAATGAAAAGAGCATGCACACGCTTTAGGAATGCACACATGTTCCTAAAGCGCGCTCGTTATTAGGAAAAGGAATGCGTGCACGTTATTGTTAACAAAAAATCTCTTTCTCTCTCCCTCTCTCTCTCCCCCTCTCTTCCTCTCTCTCTCTCTCTAGCCCCCTCTTTGTCCCTCCCTCCCTATATTTATCTTCCTCTCTCTCTCCAACCGCTCTCTCCCTTTCTATCGCTCACTGTCTCTTCCCCCCTCCCCCTCTCTCTTTTCCCCCTCTTCCCCTCTCTCCTTGTTGTTGGAACATCAAACATTGATGGTTCATCGCACATCTCCCGGGTTTAGCCGGTCGAGAGGTCGACTTACATGTGGATATAGTATGTTGGGTGATAGACCAACACACTACACTATTCGGTCGAGTAGTCGACGTGCCTATTGGTCAGACACTTGACCAATAGTCGGGCGGTGGATCGACCAACCCAGTAATCAAATACGATTTGGACGTGTTGGCGGTCAGGTCTAGCATCCCTATCAATCCGACTTGATAGAGTGGATTTGACAGAGTCAAATCTAACAAACAACGGTTCTATGTGGACAAGATCTTTCAGATTCTATGGAAGTTGGTTATGATCTTGTGACTATATATATAAGACCCCTTGGGTCATTTTCATCATGGTGATCAAGTGATAGAGATATAATATTCATTGTGATGTTCTAATCACAATGCACCTTTCTTAAGTGTTGTAACAGTGTCTTTAGACACCATCCTTTGTCTTTGAAATTTTTGCTCCTCTTTAATTATCTACAATATTGCATTTTCTATTTCATGTCGTGTTCCACCCTATTCCCCAACACGGTATCAAAGACGATGGTTTAAAACCTTGACCTGTTATCTACAAATACTATTGAGTTGAATATGTTGTGTGATTGAATTTGGGCCGGTGGTTTGTTGATTGAAACTTATTGAAACAAACCAATTTATGTCTATATATCGAAGATGGATTCGAATATTGATCCTGTTGTTCTGAATGGATCAAATTATGTAGGATAGGAACTAGGTATGGAAACACCATTGAAGAGAAAAGGACTGTGGAAATATATGAAGGTTATGATTCTAGATCCAACTGATGACCAAGCGAAGTTCATTGTTGATGGAAAGAAGGATGAGGCTATAGGAGTCATGACAACCTACATCTCGTGGGAGATTCAATTTGACCTCAGTGGAATTGATTGCCCTCATCAATTTTGGAAGAAGATGAAGTCATTGTTTGACCGAGTCGGCGAGAGCCACATCATGCAGTTGGAGAAAGAGTTGATATCTCTTGATCTTCATTATTTTGAGAGAATGGAGGACTATTTGGCATGTGTCAAAGAAATCCAATTGAAATTGGGAGAATGTGGAAAGAACTATCGAAAGAAGGAAGGACAACTCATGGAGATGGTCCTGATGAAATTGAGAACACCATTCGATGTTTTCGTGTCAAATTTCCACACTAATTGGAAAGCACAGAAGGAACATGGTAAGGATTACACCTTTGAATCTTGCTGGGGTCTTTTGATTATTGATCAGCACAAAATCCTTGCAGAAGGAAACTTTGGTGGTAAACTCCAGGCCCACTTACTCAAGGGAAAGAAAAATATGGATCCCAGGGATAAAGTATAGTTTGATGCCTCTACACAAAAACCTACATACCACAACCAAAAACCTCAAAGATAGGCATATGCACTGTTTGCACCCTTTTCATCGACTTGTTGAGAAAATCAAGGGTGCTTACATGCCCAGTTGGGTCTTGCTGAGCATGACAGCTGTAGAGGAAAGAGTTAGAGAAAACAAAACAAAACTATAAGAAAGAATTAAATTAAAACAAACTAAAACTATGAGCATATGGATAAAAAAATAACAAACACAAAAAGACCAATATCACCAATGTTTTTGGGTAGATCTATTGATGAAATCAAAGAACAATGAAGAAAGGGGACTATGAGTCCCTTCTTCCTCCAAAGGAAGGCTCTTGGGCCCTCACAAACTTGCTCTCCTTACAATAAGAAAAATGAAAATGATAGTGAAAGAACTCCTAGCACATCCACTCAATGGAGAGGTGAATGGCTCTATGAAATGGTGCCAATGTGATCTTGTCAAGGAGTGAGTCCTTAAAACAAATAGGCAGCATAACATTACATAAAATTCCTTGAGAAAATGAGGTTTCCTCATGGCTTTTTATAGAATTGCATTGGGTGATTATGTAACTCCTTTAAAGTGTGAAAAGGGGCTCTTTAGGGCTTCATTAGGTCTTTGACCAGCCTACCATGCGGATTCAGCTAAGATTTGGGAGTCAAATCAGCTTGGGAGCTGATCCATAAGTGGTTGGGAGGCCGACCAATTCAATAAATGCGCCGTTTAGTAGGTGCGCGGGTTTTTGCGCCAACAGCCGCGCATCGTGCGCGTATGCGCGTATGGTACGTTCCTGTTCCGCGCATATGCGTGCGCACCAAACTTCTGTAAAGCGCCCTTCAATTTTTTGGTTACTTTATATTGTTTTTGACCCTTTTGGAATGTTGTGAAATTAATTCAGTGCCATGAATGACTTCATTACTGTTTGACGATGCTGAGTTCTTATCGCCATGTGCGGACGAAATTTCAGTGATAACAGATGCCCCCTGATGGATGAGGTTAGGAGCATACGTATAGCCGAAATCCATCAATGTTTCTTCTACTGAGAATGTTGTTGTAAGAGAGAGCAATAGTGGGACCGTTCAGAGTGATCTATTGGAGAAAAAAGGAACCGGTAGGACCCAACCTTCAGAGAGTTGTGCAGAAAAAATAAAAAACTGTGTACAAATGAGGCGGGCATGCCCCATGCTCGTGTTATGTAACTCTGAAAAAAGATGACGGAAGTGTTGGTGTAGACAACTGCAGCGCCCTCGGGGGCGGTAATGATAAAGGCAAAAGAAAATTCTACAAAGGAACATGCTCTGAACAAATAGGCAATGATCGCAGCAATAAGCAGCGACGATGATGCGAGCATTGATGGCCCTACCAAGTTCAGAGGTCTTCGGCAAATGACAAAAATAACTGCAATAGTCGCAAAGTAAGACCCACCATAACATGAGAAAGTGTTGGCGTCGAATTTTATGGGGGCCAACGACAGCAGGGAGTAATGGTGTTTCACCCTGTGCCATCCGAGATCTCTCATTAAATGGAGAATGAGAATCAAGATACTGTCGCCCTTCCGAAAAATTGTGATGATGTCGACAAAAGGGGGACGCGACTCTTAAAAGCAACGGGCTTCGTGGAATCTACTGAGGTGAGGAAGTGGCAGAGGTAAATAGACGAAGTCAAGAAGTGGGAAGACTCAAGATTGCCCTTGGTTGGAGGATGTAGGAGATAAAAAGTGACCGCAACCATGTAACAAGGTCGAGTGTCAAGGGGATGACAAGACCGGTGATAAGTTGTGCTAGAGGCAGGACAAGGTGAACAAATTCAGAGGGTAGAGGTAAGTGACATGTGGAGTACTCTGAAGATATGGACGATGCCGGCAAGGGTAGATGATAAGTAATGCTCCAACCAAGGGTGACATGGGTTGCGTGTGGCCAAAAGAAAGCAAGTCGCCAATGGTGACGACAAAAGAAAATGTAATGACTAGAAATAAAGGCGTTTGTACAATAAATAACGAATAGTTTGAGGAGAAATGTACAAATACAGAAACGGGTGCCCCAGTGTGATATGGGTGGCCCACGTAGGGCATAATGTGCTTGGAAGACTGATGAAGGGTGGGGGCCCCATTGGTGAGTTTCTGTATGAGGTAGGTGAAATGAAGGTAGGTTCGCAGATGGGAAAACTGATGGTGGATGAAATGAAGGGTTCATGATCCTGCGGAGGTGCAGGTAAAAAATAGAACCATAAAGAGATAATCTGGGAGTCCATGTGGGAAAGCTAGCAAAATGAAGAGAATGAGTATGTGGCTGATTCACGACATGATGAAAGACTATCGAGACTCCCATCCCTAAAGGGTAATGAAGAACAACATGAGTGTCAAAAGTGCCAAAAGGTGCTATGAATGGGACAACTCATGTGGGTGAGAATGCTACCGGGTTATAGTACTGAAGAGGCAAATGGAGGCGCGGGTACTGCAGAGCCGGGAATGAGGATCCTAAAGGCCAATATCAGAGGGTGTGATTGGAAATGTAAATGCAATCCGGCGAGAGAGACTACATGCCAGTGCTGAGTATATACCTGAAGGGGTGATGCTGCTGGGTGATGAGCAAGTACCTGCACACATAACAACCAAATACCCAAAGTAAACAATATCTGAAGAGAATCTAAGATATGAGCATGTATTTGATAAATGTGACTATGCGCGTGCGTACCTGACCATGGAATGAAAAAAAGGTGCCCTGGGGGCTCATGATGAAAAGCGACCCAGGGATTACTATAATGTAGGTGACGGGATGCTGATCCCGTGGCTGAAGACGGTTTGAAAAACAAACACCTTGGGCTCCCGAAATGGTGAGTGGAAGTTTGGCAAAAGGCCTATATATAGCTGTAGGGCCCACATTTCCACCTCATTTGTACCTGCTGCAATAGTGACTGGACGAGCAGTTTTCAGAGGAGATTTGGTGATTCAGGGAGGACGAGGCATCCGATCGACGTTCTGCGAGTATCAGGTTAGTGGTCTGATCATTCTGCATAGAAATAGGTTTTCAATTTTTGGGCAGGGCTTGTACGGGGGGGCGTACAGGGGTATTTAGGGGGTTGTGGGCCCACGTGCGCGGGCGATTCGGTGAAGGGCGCGCATACGTGCGTGCATGTTCGCCGAATATACGCGCATGGGTGCGCGGTAGGGGAAATTTAAGGCGCACCCGAGAGGCGCGCCTGTGAGTTGGATAGGAGCGCATCAGTGCGCGCCTGTGGGTTGGACAGGCACGCCTCGGTGCGCAGCTGTATGGTGAACAGGCGCGCTCAGGGGCGCGCCTGTACAGTGAACAGGCGCGAATATATGCGCACCTGTATAGTGAACAGGCGCGCACGTACGCGCGCCTGTGGGAGATGAAAACCGCGCCTATGAGGCAAGGTTTGAGGGTAAAAAATGAGTCTGTTTGATTCTGTTGATGGGTATCTGAGCTAATATAGGACTCAGTGTTGTTTGCAGGTGGCCAGCAGTGACAATGCCAGTGCGGTGGCGAGAGCGAGACTGGGCCCAGTTGCGAGATGCTGTGGCCAATGAGGGGCCTGAGGTGCGAGCGATTTTAACAACCTTTGGGTTGCTAAAGTTCTTTGAGTGCCCGTTGATACGGGCACATGAGTATTTACTACAGTTCCTGCTCCATATGTGGAGTCTGGAGCTGCACTGCTTCCTCGTGCGAGGAAAGCAGATCCCCTTCACTGCAGTGGAGGATGTATATTTTCTGACTGGGCTCCCCTTTCGGGGGACGCCGCTACCGGCAGAGCCTGTGCTGCCGAGGGACACACCCCTTGTTACGATCGACCAGCGGTACTGTTCAGGGGAGAACTTCATGTCTGGGACTGTAGTGAGCATTAGTGTTATAGACTCCCTGGCTCATCGTTGCATAGCAGCGATGATTGTTCGTGTATACGAGTCACTTGCGACCCAACGGATTAGTGGTGGCCAGCTGTTGGTGCTGGAGAGGGTGGTGGTGGGCCGCGAGTGGTTCGCATGGGGTCTAACGCTGCATGCGCAGATGATCGCGTAGTTGGACCATTGTTAGTCCACAGGTGCAGGAGAGTTCGCATTTGGGTCTATCCTAGTAGCCTGGTTTTTGGAGAGGGTGCCGATGCTACGTCCGAGGGTTCTGCTAGAGATGCTAGGGGCACGAGAGCCACGCTTGAGGCAGTGGTCTACAGTTTTGGTTCGCCACGGTGGTGGCAAAGGTGGTCACTATTTTTCAGCAGAGGCAACACAGATATGGTGACAGATGCTGCAGGTAGTACTTCGGTACCCCTATGCTGAGGTTGACTCCCGGGGTGATCCAGACATGGTGTTGCCTCCAGGGGAGGCGTTTGACCATTGAGGTACGTTTAGCATTGTGTATGTTTTTGATTGATGTTATTTTTTAGATCTCAGTCCATATGTATGTGATATAGATACTGATACTATCTATTGTTGTTGTTTTGTGCATGTGCAGATGTGGCACCTCGCGGGCGTGAGGTGGAGATGCAGAGAGCGCCGGTTCTTCGAGAACTGGAGAGACGACCGCGGGGAGAGAGACGTCGACGGGAGGATGCCACGGAGTGACCTGCTGAGCCCGAGAGGGCAGCGAGGAGGTGCCTGTTTGATGACCCTGGTGCAGGACCATCGCACGCTCCTCCAGTGGCGACCGGAGTAGATTTTGATGACATACGCCGTCGTCTGGAGACGGTGTTGTAGGATGTGCCTGATGGCATGTGGATACGTATCCAGGATGAGGGTTTCCTGGAGCAGTGTATAGGAGTACCGCCACCATGGCGGGCTATAGTGCGACGAGCAGCTGTGCTTGCCGCGATGACTAGTGGACGCCTGCTGCCGGGGCAGGAGGGTCCTGTGGGTGGCCCTCCACCACCGCCTGGGGCAGGGGGTGGTGGGCCACCACCTCCTCCTGAGGGAGGGGCAGGTGGTGGCATGATAGAGGCACCATGAGTGGTGCATGATGTACATCTTTTTGTTTATAGGCTGGTGAGCCCGTTTCTGTACCGAGGTGTTGTACTGGCCTGCAGATACATGTATTTTTTGTATGTAAACATTCGGATGGCCTGATGAGCCTTTATATATACACGAGTATACATATTTTGAGATCCTGATGTTGTCTACATATGTTTTTTGTTGATGATTATGATGATGTCTATTCTATCTATATGCCGTGACAGGATTTTGTGGGATGTTTATGTATGTGTAGCTTGATGTGATATATGCCAATCTAACACCATGTTAGCTATTTGATCTCTAGTTTGATTCAATTGTCTTGGAATATGTGTAAATGTAATGGAATCAAAATGTCGAGATAACAGTCTAACCTGCAGGTATTTGCGAAAGAGGCACGGATCGCGTACACGATATACATTATTGAGCTGGAGAACGACTAGTTGAGAGTCGATGAAAATGCTAAGGTGACGAATATGATGACACTGGGCATCGTCGAGGAGGCCAATGACAACAATATATTTGTCTTGGTTGTTGGTTGCTGGCCCCAAACATATCCCGCTTGAATGTAGCATTTCATGTGAGGGGGTGTAGAGAGCCCAAGCAGCCGAAGCGAGATTTTGTGTCCAACGGCTGGCGCCGTCGGCGTAACCAATGTGGTAGGCTGGTGGAGGAAGCATCTGTCAATAGCACAAATGATAGTTTAGACGAGAGGGTAGGAGGAAAAAGATTAAAAACACTAAAAAAGAAAAAAATAACCTAAAGTAGAATGACTACTTCTAAGCATAAAATTTCTTGAGATATAACCCATTGACGGGTTCCTTGAGCGAGAGGCCTTCGGGGGAGGCCAGGATGTATGCGCCTTTGGTGAGGCAATGTTGGTTGATGTAAAGGCCATGCCAAAGTGATTCGAATTTTCCGTGGCCAAAGGTATCATGAGCGATATCATAGGCCAAGACGAGGTCGCCTTCTCGGAATGAACGAAGGTTGACATGGCGATCAAAGGTAGCTTTGGATCATTTTTTAGCTACCTCGTTGTTTTGTAATGAAGATCAACGATCTTCATCCAGTGAATCCAAGTTCAGCAAGCACTGCTCCATTGGAGCAGTGTCAGGTAATAGCTCAATTGCGGTGCGTAAGGTGGGTATTTCGCACTCGATGGGAAGAGTTGCCTCAATCCCATGGACTAAATGGAATGGCGTGAAACCAGTAGCGGTCTTTACTGCTGTTCAATAAACCCATAGCGCAGAAAATAACATATGATGCCAATTGGTTTTATGTTTATTAACCATGTGCTGTAACATGGTCTTGAGGACTTTGTTCACTGCCTCGACCTGTCCGTTCGACTGAGGGTAATATGGTGAGGCAAACTCATGAGAGAAGCCTAACCGAGATGAGAGTTCGACGAAGATCTCATTCTCGAAGTGTTTTCCATGGTCGAAAAGGAGTTAGAGTGGTACTCCAAAACAGGATATGACGTGGTTAAAGAAAAAACGCACTGTAGTGTCAGCGGTGTTGTTGAAAGTGGGCATAGATTCGGCCCATTTGGTGAAGTAATCAATGGCGACAATCATGTATTTGTGACCATTGCTGGAGGGTGGATTGCAAGTCATAAATTCGATGCCCCATTTACAAAAAGGGCCTGCAGTAATGACAGGGTGAAGAAGAGCGGGGGGAGCTCGGGCTTTGTTGGCATAGAGCTTACATTACTCACATCGTTTCACGGCATGAATGCAATCATGAAACAGGGTAGGCCAAAAGTAACCGGCTCGGATAATCTTTTGAGCAGTGGATATACCCGAAAGATGGCCCCCACATGCGCCACTGTGGTAGTCATTTAAGACTCTGTCGGCCTCATCAATAGTCAGGCATCGACGAAGAATGGTGTCGACACCCCGCCGGTATAGGATGTCTCCGATGAGGAGATAGCGGGGGACCTGATGGCGAATACGTCGACGATCATCTCTTGAAAGGTGGTGACCGAACTTTTGGGTTCGTAGGTAGACGAGAAGTTCACCATACCAAGGGTCATCGGAAGCGATGTAAAAGAGATGTTCGTCAGGAAAGTCGGTGTTGACGGGGGCACCGGTGGTGTCAGAGGGGAGGGCCGTGACAAGTTCGGCTAGAATGAGGGCCTTCTTACTCTTAGGTGTTGAGAACTCGAGGTCGTACTCCTGAAGGATAACAATCCATCGAGCGAATTTGCCGTTAATTTGTCGACGGCTGAGCAAGTACTGCATAGGGTTGGAGTCTGCGACGACCTTGGTGGTGCGAAGCAGAATGTAATGGCGCAATTTCTGGACTGCGAGGACAACTGCAAGAGCAAGTTTCTCTTTGCGTTTGTACTTCAAGGGTGGTCCTGAGAGGTTCTTACTAACGTAGTAAATGACATGTTCATGATTGTCATCTCCGAGCTGGACGAGGATGCCGGCTACTGATACAGCTGATGCTGATACGTAGAGGATGTAGTCACAATTATAGTCAGGTGCACTAATTAAAGGTGCATTTGAAAGCACTGCTTTAAGATTGTCAAATGACTGTTGGGCATAATCGTCCCAGTGAAAAGGGATGTCGTGACGTAGTAAGCGGAGGAAACCGTGTGCGTGTATGGCGTAATCAGGAACAAAGCGTCTGAGAAAGTTAGCTTTGCCCTGTAGACTCTGAAGTTGTCTTAAATTTCGAGAAGGTGGAATTTCGGTGATGGCTTTGACTTTGAGGGGGTCCATGGTAATACCGCTTTGGGAAACGATAAAACCGAGGAGGCGCCCTGCGGTGACGCAAAACACACACTTGAGAGGATTCAAGCGGATGTTGTACTGACGACACCGTTGAAAGATGATTCGTAAATCATTGAGATGCTGGGTGCGTTTCTTGGAGCGAGCTGTGAGGTCGTCCAAGTAGGCGAGGATGATTTCAGCCAGATCGTGGAAGACGTATGTCATCGCCCGCTGGAAAGTTGCGCCGGCGTTTTTTAAGACGAAAGGCATGACACGATATGAAAAAGTACCCCACGGGGTAATGAATGCGGTTTTATACTGATCGGCTGGGTGGATTTGAATTTGGTTATAGCCAGAGAATCCATCCATAAGGGAGAGAGCCTCGTGGTCGGCGCAGTCGTCGATAATTTGATCAATGAAAGGCGTTGGAAAGTTGTCTTTTGGACATGCGTTATTGAGATCGCGAAAGTCTATACAGACGCGGATAGTGCCCTGTTTCTTGTCGACGGATACAGGGTTGGAAACCCTTGAAGTGTAAGCGATGGGGTAAATAAACCTGGCTGTACATAATTTGTCAATTTCGGCTTTGATAGCCGCGACTTTGGATGGGTGTAGCGGTCGTTGTTTCTGGCGAACTGGTGTGATGTCGAGCCAGGTGTCGATGCGATGCTCGACAATAGATTGGTCGAGGCCAGGCATCTCCGTGTATGACCAGGCGAAAATATCTCTATATTCCTGGAAGAGGGATTTATATGCGGTGATTTCCTGAGGAGTGCAAGCGGCTCCAATGATGATTTCTTCGACGATGCCATTTTTAATGGAAACGTCGATTTTGATGGTGGGGGAAATGTTGGCCATGTTGCCTTCTTCAAATGCATCAGGGGCAGGAATGGGATTGTTGAACCAATCGATAGGCCCAGATGGGATAAAATCTTTGGTTTCGACTGCGTAAATGGGGTTTTGGTTTGGAGGCATGGGGGCTTCCTGTGGAGAGAAGAGTGCGCGATGATGTAGCGCATCCCAGGGAGAGTCTGGGCAGTTGAGCTCTTTGAGTATTTCCTCGTCGCATAGGAAACGCCGGGAATACAAGGGGTCGTGAGGAGTGATCTCGATGACAGTGTGATTGCCCCCTGATGAAGAAGCAGGGGGAACAATGTTAGAAGATGGGGAGGGTTCACTCGACATAAACCATATATTGAAGTACTGAGGGGTACCCGTGGTGGTTGGGTGGAGAGTCTCCGTAGGGGAATGAGCAGGAGAGTTGGGGGGGTTGCAGGGTAAATCCTCAGAGACGTCATTTAAGAACCATGGAGGCATTGGGAGTGCCTCGGGCTCTGGAGAAATGACATGAAGATCCTCGAGTGACAAAGTAATGTCAATTATTGCCTCTGCGGGTTGGTGACGCAGAGCCAATTGACGTTGCCTGTACACAAGGATCATAGGACACTGGTATGTAAAATGAGTTAATGAATCGCAGAGAGCACAAGGGCATCTCATACGTTCGTTGACTGAAGTGGTGACATAGCAAATGTCAGTGATATTTGTTGTAG
>JASDQU010105564.1:163654-183196 GCA_032191745.1 Picea mariana
GCACACCAAACTTCTGTAAAGCGCCCTTCAATTTTTGGTTACTTTGTATATTTTTTGACCCTTCTGGAATGCTGTGAAATTAATTCAGTGCCATGAATGACTTCATTACTGTTTGACAATGCTGAGTTCTTGTCGCCATGTGCGGACGAAATTTCAGTGATAACAAATGTTACTTGTTGCATTCCCATTGATTTTGAGGTTTCTATTATCACATTTTGTCTTGTTCCGGGTAGGTTTGACATTGTTTTGCAGGTACACTACTTTGGAAACCACTCACCATCTCATGAGACTCATTCTTAAGCCTCATTTCCACTCTTGATCTTGATATATAGGGGCATCCTTCATCTATTTTCACTTTCCATCACAATCCCCCTAGGGTCACATGAGATTCCCCCCTTGTGGTGATTTTATCATCACTAAAGTGAGGGAAGTGTTTATCTAAGGTGATAGTGGATAGATACTCACATAGTTTTCACACCTTTGTGGTTTGGGTTGGGCTTTGCCCAAACTACAACCTGCGCGATAACATGTTCTATGAACAATGCCTTGACAAATCACATCCAACTACATCCTTCAATCATGCAAGGGTGTCCTATGATCCCTTATTTGTACATCTTAGTTGTTGATGCCTTGCTCTATTTATTGGAATCAACTCAAATTCAAGGAATAATTCGAGGTGTTTTTCCATCAGATGGATCTGAATTGGTTAATAACCATTTTATTGATGAATCTCTTCTCTCAGTTTGATAAGGTTAGACATTGATGGAAGCTACTAGGATTCTAGGCATTGAGATCTCAAGGAAAAGGAAAAGGGGATACATCCTCAATCTAAGAAGAAGACCATGACCATGTCAACACCTCCAAGGAAGGAATAAAATACTCAAAGATGGGAGTGCTCCATAAGGTAGAAGGATAGACATGTCAAGAATAGACAAAAATGGCTAGGGTTTGAGCCCCTCCAACCTCCACACATGTGAAATAAATAGTATAATATGAGGGTCGCTCCTCCATTTCTTGAGCTCTCATTTCCATAACCATTTTGTTGGGGAATCTCTTCTCTCGGTTCAGTTAGGTTAGATATCGATGGAATCTACTAGGGTATCCCCTTTTCCTTTAGTTTCCATTGCCTACACTCCTAGTATCTACTTGGTTGTTGAGCCTAGACTCTATGTATTTGAGTCTCCTCCATTTGTAATGGTTGTTGAAAGTGCTTGCAATTTTTGGAGACCATATTTCTCTAAGCTCTTGTGAAGGATTAATGGAATAAAATGGTGTTTTCTTCTTCATGTGAGGCAATCTTTTGTGGATGTTAATTGTTGGATTGTTATGCTAAATTTGTGAATATCAAAGCTACTTCTTAAGGCCAAGGTGAAGGGCTTGTCAACCACGATGGAAATGAATTAGGTGTGATGGTTCCACTCTCTCTAATTCCTTTATTGTTTCGTTATGGAAATTATCTATTGCATGTGACATCTCTAAGTTCTTGCTTAGTTTATTTCCTAGTGAAGTAATATCTTGATAGTAGCTTGAAAGTGGACCTTTCTAGGCCCTTTTCTCTTGCATTTCTAGTAAAAATATTCTAGCCAACTTAAATTTGTTATAGCATGCTACTTGATGTTGTTATAGATCCTAAACTTTGTTGAAATAGCCCTTTTAGAATCCCATTTGACCCCATTTTCCCAATCTAGAAAATAAGCATTTGTCCTCCCCTTTCAACCACCCAAAACTTACAAAAAAATCATCTTTTGTTTTTTGTTTTACAATCTTAAAATTTACAGTAGAGAATCATTCATTTCATACTGCCTTTTAAGTCTAAGAAACCCTCATTTACCCATTTTACTTAGACTTAAATTTTTGTTTTCAAATCTGTGATTTATAGCTTCATATTTGATCTCATATTTGCTATTAGTCTTAGGAATTCTTTTTGTTTTATCATCTTTTACATGTGTAAATCTGAAAATTCACTTGCTACAACTAAATCCTATAACTAGATTTATCCTAAGTCCTCAAGTACCCTCTTCTATCATCATTTGCTTGGACTTAGATTGCCTTAGGGATTCCCCCCTTGACCTAGAGAAGAGCTAGCCTAAAGTGAGAGATAGAGCTACAGAGGTGACAATGTGTAACCCATCCAAGTTACCCTTGGAGTCTTATATGTATGGTTGGGACTTTCACACTTAATGAGAACCCAAGAGGTTACATTTGGCATCGTTGTCAAGGAAAAATTCCATTACCACATGTCTTGAATATTTGAGATTCATTCTTTGATGAACATAAAATTGAAATTGAACATGTATTGTAAAAGCTCATATGGTGACTCCATAAAGTGAATTTGTGCCCAAGATGTATTCCACAAGAACATCCTCACAAGGCCTTGTCTACCCGATCCTAGAACCTGAAAGATACTATAAAAGAAGGGTAAATAGATCACATAAATCAAATTTCTAAGACCTCAACATTGTTGAAAATATAAGGTGTTTGTTTGAAAATAATCACGATATTTGGGATTTATGCTCTTTGTCTTGTTTTACCTTAGTGTCCATCATATGTATTATAGTCAAGTGTTGTCACTCTTGGGGAAGAGGGGTACTACCGGGAGGCCTTGATAGGGGTAACGTACCCAAACCCTTCCATACTTAACACCTTCCATCTACTTTCCTTTCATTGTCCTATATTTTGGGATTGGTTGTTACATGTATCCCCAAAAGGTCCATACTTCATTCTCCTATGAGAAGAAGGAGCTTGAATGCTCGAGGTTGATGCAGCTGTAAAAATAATGGAAAGAGCATGTTATAAATTCAAAATGAAAAAGAGCAATAAAGGGATGTGAATGATAAATAAAAAACTAAGTAACCTTGAGTTATACCCCCTCACTATGAGGCCATCACACCAATGTTGATGTGTGTAGTATCAGACAGGTACTTCCACATAGGTCTAAGTGTTTAGACGTGTGGAAGTTGTCCAAAGCCTTCAACCTTAGTAATTTAATTTAATTAAAGGAATTATTAAAGTAGAGTGTTTTTTATAATTAAATTGAGTTTAATTTAATGAAATGATAAGGTAATTAGCATTAGTGAATTAAATGAATCTTAGCCATTGATATCAAGTGAGGTGAGATCTAATCTCAATCGTTAATCACTTTGGAGATTAGGGTTATGTTTGATCTAGTCATAACTCAAGATTATAAAAGCAAGGATAGGAGAAGGAGAAAGGCATCCACTTGAGAGCAAAAAAAGACTTTTGCTCAAGTGCTTGAGTCACGAAGGACTGTGACTCAAAGGGATCAATAGAAGAGAAAATAAGGACTTTTTCTCAAGTGCTTGAGTCACGAAGGACTATGATTCAAGGGCATCTCAACAAAGGTGAAGAAGGAATTTCATCTAGATATCAAGTCCAAAGGAGGAAAGTGCAAGTAGTGCAACAAGAAGAGAGAACCCGACGGACCAACAAGAAGATCTAGTAGATATGAGGTACCAGTGGACAGATCTAGTGCAGATGTGAGGTATCAACAGGTAGATCTATGAGATATGAGGTACCAACAAAAAAATCTAGAAGATTTGAGGTGACAACAGATAGATCTAGCAAATCTGAGGTACCAACAAACATACCTAGTGCAGATATTAGGTACCACCAAGCATATTTGAGGTGACAACAGATAGATCTAGTAGATCTGAGGTACCAGTGAACATACCTAGTGCAGATATGAGGTACCATCAAGTAGATTTAGCAGATCTTAGGTACCAACGAACAAATCTAGCAGATCTGAGGTACCAAAGGATATATCAAGTGCATATATGAAGTACTAGTGGGTAGATCTAGCAGATCTGAGGTATCAACAAGAAGATCTAGCAGATCTGAGGTACTAGCAGGCAGATCTAGTAGATATGAATGTCCAATAAGAAGATCCTAACAAATCAAGCATAGGGTTTCTTCGGGGCCAAAATTGTTAGATTTGTTGTAATTGTATTTTTCCTCAGTGGGCCTTTTTTCCAGTAAGGGAGCCCTTATAAGCTTGGAGTCTTTATTTAACAAAAAGTTGATTTGAAGGGAAAAAATATATATATATGTTGTGTGAAGTTTGGTTTCCATATTTTTGCTTCTGTTGTTTTATTTCCAGCCAGCGTATTTTATTCTATGTGATGTAATTTATTTTCCAGCAAGGAAATACAGAGGGTATCAGAGCTTGACCAGTTCAACTTGGTATCAGAGCTTGCACTCTGAGAGGGAGACAAATTTTATATACACAACAATTTATGACAACAAATATATTAAATAAGATTTGCAGTAATGGGTGTTTAAAGGATCAAACACAAATCCATAACAATTTGCAACAAATTTGTTAGATATGCAAGGAGACTCTGTAGATCTATAAAACAACATTGAAATTCATTGAGTGCTTGAGACATGAAGGATTGTGACTCAAAAGGATCTCAGCAAGGGTGAAGAAGTAATTTCATCTAGTGATCAATTCAAAGGACACATCTATTTGGAGTTGCTCATAGAGATGTTGGGTTGTTATATTTTTTGCAGTGAAAGTTGAACCGAGGTGGATTGAATGGAAGTGAAAGTCAAAGGTTGATATGGATCGACTGGGAAAATTCGAAGCCAAGGTGAACAACAACAATTTGAAGAGGTCAACCGAGAAGAGGCTGACAGGCGATTGTGTGGCAATTGACTGAAGGCCAAATGAAGTTTAATTGATAATCTGACTTGGAAGTCGGCTATAACAAAATCCCAAGATTCACAGGATTTGTAGCCAATGATCCATGTGGATATGTAACCATTTTTGGGTGCCTTTCTTTAGGGTTTTTCCTACTATAAAGCCTATACATAAGGTGTGTTGTAATGTTGTAAAGGCTAATCTTTAGATCAATCATTTAGAGGTTGTTGGTCATGTATATGTAAGTTGAATTGGCTACAGGGTTGTTTTTGTATAAAGCAAGAAGGTATGATGTCGATTGTGTCTTAGGTGTGGACCGAGGTTAGGCATGTAAAGTTTTATTCTAAATGATCAAGACAACAAGAGAGAAAGACGTTCACGGAATGTTGGTTTTCCCATTTGGGTTTCCGGGGTAAAATCTTTATGTACTATGTGTTTACTTTGTAATTTATTTCTAGCTCAAACTTGTCTTCCTCTCTTCTGTTAGGTTTAGCATGGAAGTGTAAATTTCCTGACAAGTGGTATCAGAGCTTGGTTTAACAAACTTGGATATGAGATAAACCGTAGGACCATTAAGAGTAGTAAGTTATAGATATTTAAACTTGTGCTTAAATAATGACAAGTAGCTCGAGAATAGAGATCGAAAAATTTAATGGCCAAATTTTTTAGCTTTGGAAGCTTAAAATTGAAGATCTCCTTATAGATCGAGAACAATGGGCATTGTTATTGCACAAGTTGTCAGTTGGAAAAATCCTGAATCAACCACTAAATGGAGACAACTAAGAGGTCACCTACTCACTGTCACCTTAGGCAGGTGTCCCCGTCACTTTAGAGGTGAGGTAGTTACCTCAAGAGGGGAATCCCGATGATCCTAGGGGGAATGGGATGAATATGGATGGAGATGGAAATGAAGTCCCGAGAATTCAAGTCTAAATAGTATGAAAGGATTGGAAATAAGTCTTGGGAAGGTCCAAGGGTTTCCAAGTAGATTGAGTGACCCGCTGAGTGTGAATACCTGCCCAAGACACAAGAAAAACAAGCATATGTTGCAATATAATCAATTGGACCAGAAAGTGAAGGTTGTTGTCCCTAATAACAAATATTAGCAACAAATTTATATCACCAAATAAATATATCTAAATCAGCATAAGGTGAACATAACACTAGTCAACCAATGTCAAAGAAAAACTGGCAATTGACTATGAATTATGAAGTACTTTGAGAACAAGTAAGAGGGTTGTTATGAAATGATTTACTGCAATAAATTATCAGCCTTATGGCTGTAGCATTCAAAGGTATACAACAGAAAAATAAACCATCAAAGTATGCCCCAAATTAGCCTAAAATGTGCGCCCTATTTAGTAGATTAGGTGAGTGAAGTTTGGAGAGTTTCTTAGGGCTAGTTTGTGAGATATTAGTGGTCTAGGGTTAGGGTTTTCTGCAGCCTTATGGTTGTAGGAAACAAGTTAGTACAACAAACAAAATATTGGGAGAAAGAGGACACCTCAATGAGGCAATAGATCCAAAGGCTCAAGAAAAACTTCCAAAAGAGATAAACTTGTTATCTGCAAAAATCATGTTTCCCAAGGCAACAATTTTATATCTCCAATGCAATAATAAATGAATAGTGCTCTTAATAATTGGGTTAATGGGGTTATGCAGAGAAAGAGCTAGAGAAGCTACCTCCTTTGGGGTGTAAACCCTCTTACTCCCCAAGGCAAGTTTCTCTATCTAGGGTCTAAGCTAAGAGGGTTTATTCCCTTATACTTCTCTTATTAAACCCTTGTTTAACCAATAACATGAAGCATAAAATGATGAAGACTATGGTGGGGGTGTATGCCCTTATACTTCCCACCTATCTCCAAGAAAAATTAACCTTGACTTGAAAAATATGATATCATGAAAGTAAAGACCATACCAATTCAACGAAAAAATGCCAAGATAATCCACCACAATAGTAAGAGATAAGCCTTCTAAGGCTAACGTATCACTTCCATCAACCATAAAATCAAGAGATAACCATAAACAAGAGCCAAGAGAGACAAATTTTCCAAAGTTAGTGAAAATTTCATACCAATACTTCTCACAAGAGGGAGGTTTATGTTAAAATGAGATCTTATGATCTCTTCTTTATACAAAATGTCACCAAGGTGACTTGTCCACATATTTAGGGGTAAACCACAAGACTAGGGGTCAAAAACCCTAATCTTCCCCCTTTAACAAAGTAATATTAAAAATTTCATTAAAAAATCACTTTTGAACATAAGAAAAACCCTAATTCATATGGACGTCGCCCCTTTAGGGGACGTTTTGGCACAAAGAGGAGGTCGTTGGTGATGGAGGAGAGTGGAGGGGATTCCCAAAGCCATATATAAAGAAATAGGACCACTTCCTTCATGATTCCCTCAAAACGTCCATGTGACATTGCATGTCACCTCACCACCATGCCCTAACCTCCCTTAGGTGATGTCATGCTCAAAAAGTAGACGTTTTGCCTCTCCTAGGAAAAACGTTTGGCATGTGGGGGTTAGGCTACATCGTCCAAGTCATCTTCAAGGCCTTTCAAGTTTGATCTTCCTCATCCAACATGCAGGCCCTTGGAATCCACCTGTGGGTTTCAAGCCCCATGAAAGCCCAAGATAGACTTGTTCTACCAAAACTGTCCACCAGCTAGGTCCAGAAAAGACAAACAAGCACACCCTCCAAGGATCTCAAGGTATAACATCATGATAAGTGAATCCAATCAATAAATGAGCCACCTAAGCATGTTCATCAAATATCACTATATCAAAAAATTAATTTCTCAAAGACACTATGCGACTTGTCAAGCTTGAATATGGGAGGGTTGATGAGGTGCCTTATTGGGTAGATGTTGCCCTAGGTAAATGAAATTTTCCAAGAGATACCTCTCAAAGCCATGTAAAGTGGGTGAGGTGGTTGGGGTCAAGACTCAATGGGCATAGGGCTCATGACATACAAGAGGTCATAGTGTTTCATTCATGGGTGCCTTTATAGAGGGTGTGTAGGACCTTCATCCGCAATGCACTTTTTCCAAGCCCATTATTTACCATTATTTTATTCTTTCATAATTTTAAAAAAATATTGAAGGCCACTTCCGTAGCGTGGTGTCGAGATAATGGCAATGTCACCCACAAACACCTAGTGGAAATGAGAAGGTTGTCTCGTGATGAGACCCCCTTTCTCGCATCCATGCAATTGAGAGTCACTACCCTAGTTTGGTGACAAGATGATGGCAATGTCATACCACTAGATATTCATGGACATGATAGGTCGGCTCGTGATGATACCACCTATCCTTCAAATAACCTTTTAATGATTTTAAATCATATTTCATTGTGGGTCACCCTTTACTCGAAGATAAGTGTTTCATTGCTTTCTTGGGTGATCCCTGGGTGAAGCATCTAGAAGGTTCATACATTGGATTTTATCTTTTATCTAACATCAATCCCTCTGGGCCTTCATCCCCTTCTTCCCATAGAATGAGGGACAACCCCTTCTTGGGTCAATACACCCTAAAATACCAAGAGGTAAGGAAATGGGGGGAAAATAGTGATGGAAAGTGGTAAGTATGGTCGAGAATGGTATGGTGGCTCTTCAAGGGAGTTCCTAGTAACAAACCCATCCCCTAGGAAGACCACTTAATAGGGTACAATGTCAACCACCAAGTTGAAGCAAGCCAAAAGGAAAAATGTCCAAGCATATATCATGAAATATAGAGCAATCTAAGGTACAACATACTCAAATGGATTAAATATTGAAATGATGCTTACCATAATACTGGCTTGTACCTCATGGAGCAAGGCTCACTGCCTTCTGGAAGCCAACTGATGTGGTGGATGGCATCTGGAAGTCTGCTACCATCCGTGGTGGTGAGGAGGGTCTCCATCTGTGCAAAAGGATATTGTTGGTCATGTAGTCTCTGGCACTCCATATCTACAACCTGGGGGCCTCGAGACATAATCTCCTTAGTTATCCACAAAATGGGGATAACATCTGGCTCCTACGTGGGGACATGTGCTCACCCTAGAGTGCATTAGAATCACATCATCTCCTGGCAGACCCGTGCCTTCCAAAAACTCAGACAAAGGGATCAGAGCATCTAGGGTGGTGCTATCACCCTTCATCCATATCTATCTATCTATCTATCTATCTATATATATATATCCAAAAATGAAAACTAAACTAGAAAAGAAAATTTTTGACATTTTTTCAAAAATTTCTAAGCTAAGCATGAAATCAATATGCAAGTAGAACAAAATGAAAATGAAATGCATCTAAATTAGTATGAGCAATCAAGATGCAAAATGCAGGGGAAAGCAAGATGACTTACTTACTTACCTGGGGCATGGGCCCTGAAGAAGTCATGTGACCTGGATGTAAGGTTGGAGAAGAGATCCATCCACTGGTAGTGGCATCTTCCTCCCATCTAATGTTGTTAGACAATACCTTTCTTTATCAGACTTCTTCCTAATGATGTAAGGGCCAAGCCATGAGTTGTTATCTTTCTGGTCATATCTGGGCTTGCCATTTCTTGTGTCCCACACGAGCGCAAGACTTCCTTCATTAAAATCGATGCAAGGTGTATTCTTATCGTATGGAGGGTCTGTGTGGACTGTCTCTTTGACGGTTTTTTCATGTTTCTCATCTTCTTCCTGCATAATATGAATAGACCCCAGTTTCTTCCCATGGTATTCTACAGTCTTCTTCTTATCTGTCCATGAGAGAAACATCTCTATGGGATTTTTCTGTATGAAGGCTAACTCGGATGGATCATACTCAAAAAATTGTGGAGGCATATCATAGTAGTGTTCATTGACATAATTATTGCCCCTCATATCCATCACATGTGTATATTTCTTTTCCCTTTTATGTAAGATCTCATACGTGCCATTTCCCATGGGAATATATGCATGTGTAAGGTTCATGCTAAGAAAACCCCCAAGGGCTGAGGACCAAGTCCTGGACAAGAGCATCCCCTAGGCATCCAGAACATTGATCACCAATATGTCCACGAGGATGATGATATGTGGAAACTCTATCAAAAATACCTCAACTTCTTCAGACACCCCCAAGACCTCAACCTTATGTGAATCAATACCACAAACATTGTCATAAGGTCGGGTTGTATTCAAACCAAGTTGTTTCATTACCTTCAATGACATGACATTTGCTAAGGTCCCTGAAACAAGCATGTAGTTGTTTAAGCAGATGCCATTCATGCCTAATGAAAGAAAGAAATGAGAGTTCTTGTCCCTTGTCTGATCGAGATACATAGTGTTCAGAATGATGGGAGGATATTCCTTCTCAGTTGACACCCGTAAGACTTTTAAAACTTCCCTTTTTACATAAGGTACATTTCACATCTCTGTCACTTGGACTGTCATTCAATTTTCCAAACATGCTTGCAACTTATGTATTTAACTGAATATCATTTGTAGGAGTTGAATTAGGAATCAACTCACATACCGATGATGGAGGTGGTGGAGCCACCTTTTCTGCTGATGGAAGAGGAGTATCAGGATGTGGCAGAGGGGATGAAGCTTTATTTCTTCTAGTGTAGGTCAGATATTCCCTCCTCCTCAATTCCTTCTTCTGATCATCTGTCAATTTATTCATGGCCTAGAGTCTCCCATCTCTTTCTCCTCTTCTTCTGGCTTCATTGATATGCTCTTGGGTAACTTGTTCCTCTTTGAATTTGGAAATCATATCAATGAAGTTCATATCGTCAAGAGAATCTTCCTCTCATAGGGGGAATTCATATTCCCTATGGGGTTCTTGGCACGGGAGGCACCAAGATTCTATATCAACTGTCCCGATAGGTTTCAAAGTATCTGGGGCCTTTTCCTCTTCTTGAGATATTGGTTTCAAACTGGTGGCATCTCTCTGTTGTCTAGAAAACCGAGGTCTAGGAGTAGCTTGATTTCTTTCCACTATATTCATACGACTCATAAGCTGATTCTGCACCTAAACAAACTTAGTATTCATTTGGTCTATCTTTTGAGTTAAGAGAACAACCAGATCAGGAGCATTGTTGTTGGAAACTTTATTCTTTGCTTCTTGTTTGACACAAGGGTAGTGAAAGGGAGGGTTGACGAGGTGTCCTATTGGGTATATATTTTCAAGCTTGAAAGACACTATATGACTTGTCAAGATTGAATATGGGAGGGTTGACGAGGTGTCCTATTGGGTAGATCTTGCCCTAGGTCAAGGAAAGTTTCCAAGAGATCCCTCTCTAATCCATTTAAAGTGGGTGAGGTGGTTGGAGTCAAGACTGAATGAGCATAGGGATCATGACATACAAGAGGTCGTAGTGTCTCATTCATGGGTGCCTTTGTAGAGGGTGTGTGGTACCTTCATCCAAAATTCACTTTTTTCAAGCCTATTATTTTCCATTCTTTCATTCTTTCATAATTTTAAGGAAAGGTTGAAGGCCACTGCCCTGGCATGGTGTCTAGATAATGATAATGTCACCCACAAACATCTAGTGGAAATGAGAAGGATGGCTCATGATGAGACTCCCTTTCTCAGCCATGCAACTGAGAGCCATTACCCTGGTTTGGTGACCAGATGATGGCAATGTCATACCACTAGATATTCATGGATGTGATAGGTCGACTCATGATGAGACCACCTATCCTTCAACTAACCTTTTTTAAGCATTTTAAATCATAATTCATTGTGGGTCACCTTTTACTCAAAGATAAGCATTTCATTTCTTTCTTGGGTGATCCCTGGGCGAAGCATCTAGAAGTTTCATACATAGGATTTTATCTTTTACCCAACATCAAGCCCACTGGGCTTTCAACCCCTTCTTCCCATAGAATGAGGGACAACCCCTTCTTGGGTCAATACACCCTAAAATCCCAAGAGATAAGGAAATGGGGGGGAAATAGTGATGGAAAGTGGTAAGTATGGTCAGGAACGATATGCTGGCTCTTCAAGGGAGTTACTAGTAGCAAACCCATCCCCAAGGAAGACCAATTAATAGGGCACAATGTCAACCACCAAGGTGAAGCAGGGAAAAAGGTTTAATGTCCAAGCATATATAATGAAAACTAGAGCAATCTAAGATAGACATACTCAACTGGCTTAAATATTGAAATGATTCTTACCATAATACCAAATTGTACCTCATGGAGCAAGGCTCATTGCCTTTTGGAAGCCAGTTGATGTGGTGTATTCCATTTGGAAGTCTGCAACCATCTGTGGTGGTGAGGAGGGTCTCCATATGTGCAAAATGATATTGTTGGTCATGTAGTCTCTCGACACTCCATATCTGCAACCTAAGGGCCTCGAGACATAATATCCTTAGTTATATACAAAATGGGGATAACGGGCAACAATATGTCTAGGTACCCTTCCAGCAGGTATGTCAAGGGAAGAATGTGAGAAACTCGAGTGAAGGGAAAGGAGTATGATTCAACTTTGTCTTGAAGAATCAATGCTGTTGAATGTCTCAGGAGAAGATTTGACCAAGAAACTATGGGACAAGTTGGGGAGCTTGTACTAGTCGAAATTCATAGTAAATAAGGTGTTCCTTAGAAAGAAACTATATCTTCTGAGGATGAGGGAGGACACTTCAGTGACTAGGCACTTAAATGTGTTTAATGCCATAATAATCCAATTATCTTCTGTTGACATTAAAATCATTGAGGAGGAGAAATGTATTAGCCTATTATGTTATTTGTTAGACTCCTGAGATAACTTAGTCGTGGCTATAGGGAGTAATTCAACCACATTAGTGCTAGAAGACGTGGTTGCATCTCTATTGTTTGAATAAATGAGAAGGAAGAACATGGAAGGATTGACCAAAGATGCATTAGTGGTGAGAGGTTGATCGATTAACAGAGATAAAGGAAAGTTCTCTGGTAGAAATTCTAAGTCAAAGGGTAGATATAAATCCCCAGTTTAGTCGATGAGAAGATACTGGATATGCAGTAAAGCTAGGCATTATAAAAGGGACTGCAAGTTGAATGAAATGGAAGTTAGTACAAGATCTGATGATAAGAAATCGACTGAGAGAAAAACAACTATAGATAAAGGAGGTGATGTGTACCTGACGTCAACCAATAAAAAGTCAGATCAGGATGTTTGGTTGATCGACTCAGGAGCATAGTATCATATGACACTACATACATAATGGTTATGGGAATATGAATGATATGAAGGGGAAGATGTGTTCTTGGGGGATGACTCGACAACCAAAATTGTCGAATGAGAAAGAGTCTGAATAGTACTACAATATGGGAGGAGTAGAACCCTTCCAGGTGTGCTACATATTTCGGGTTTGGAAAGAAACATGATATCTATCAACAAGATGAGTGTTGCATGAGTCCACACTCTATTTCAAAAGGATACGTGCAATATGGTCAGAGGTGCAATGTTATTAATGAAAGGAGTTTGGATTTGAACCCTATACAAGTTGTTAGGGAATGTTGACTCCATTGGATGCAACAACATTGTTGTTCCTAAAGTCGACTTGACTCACCTCAGGATGATTCAATTCGAACCGATTCAGAAAGTCTTCATCAAGTCGACCCAACCATGCTATGGCACGAGAGGATGGGACACATTAGAGAAAAAATACTTTGAGCTATGCTTAACAAAAGTATGGTCGAATATTTTCCCGAATGTAATTTAGAAGTCGATTTTTGTGAACATTTCATAAATGGAAAACAAAGTCGGGTGAGGTTCCCATCTAGAGAGACAAGGACAAAGGGGATTCTAGAATTGATTCATACTGATGTGTTTGGCCTTGTATCAATGCCTTCACTTTCCAGATCCCAACATTATGTCTCCTTCATAGATGATTTTTCCAAGAAGACCAAACATATAACAAGATAAAGGTGTTGAGAACCAACAATGGTGGTGAATTCCGTGGAAAGGATTTTGAGTAGTTTTGCAAGTAGTGTGGCATAGCACGCCAAAATACCACACCATATACACCACACAAAAATGGAGTTACCAATAGAATGAACAAAATGTTGATGGACAAGGCAAGGAGTATGTTCAATGGTGCTAGGCTTGCACAAGAATTTTGGGCAAAGGCAGTTGACATTGCAATATATCTGGTGAATATATCTCCTTCGTCAACACTAGTTGAAATGACTTCACATGAGGTATGGTTCAGTAAGAAGACTCCACTTTCACATCTCAAAGTATTTTGATGTGATGCATTTTTGCATGTTCCCAAGGAAAAGAGGAGCAAGATGGACAAGAATGAAGTCAAGTGTATTTTCATTGGATACAAAGAAGGAATGAAAGGATATAAACTTTGGGATCCTGCATCAAGGAAAAAATGTAGAGTTGAAATGTGGTCTTCAAAGAAGTGAGAAGGAAGTCCGAGTTTGAAGTGGTTCAAACAAAGAATAATCCAGAGAAGGTGAGGTTTAAATCAAGGAACGAAGAAGAAGATGATTAATATGAGTCAACTAAATTAGATGAAGAGGTGGAACAACCAACCTCAGTTGTAAGGAGGTCTGAACAAGTAAGAAAACTAGTCAAAAGGTATACCCACCATACTTTCATTTTGCATTTGTGTTAAATACCACGAACGAGGAGCCCAAGTCGGTTAGGGAGGCTTTCAACTCGATAGAGGGTAGACTCTGGAAAGATGCCATGGTCGAAGAGAAGGAATTCTCGCACAAGAATGAGACATGGGATTTAATCAAATTACCTAGTGAAAAAAAGCTCATCAGTAGCAAGTGGGTGTTTAAGAAAAAGATGAACATGGCAGGTCAAGTCAAGAAATTCAAAGCTCAACTAGTAGGTGTTATCTCTCCAAGAAACTCTTTAGGGTTGTAGGTTAAAGATGCTTGGTAACTTAAGAATATGATAATTATGTGTGCTTGGAACAATGGGATAACTCAATGATTAATGAAATAGACAACTCATCATACATTCAAATAAAACAATGCTTTTAGAAAACAATAATTAGACAAGATATTTAAAATAGGGGATGAAAAATACTAATCTTGATTGCCAAATACAACTAGGTGTAGGGATAATACAAGATAGTAAGAAATCCTTCAATTCAAGTTTATGAGCTTAATAAAGAGATGACAGTCTTTAGAAGCTAAAACAAACTGAAGTAAAGTACAAAAAAACAAGATACATGAGCAATTCTGATATTGAAGACAAAAGGAGACTGTGATTCTATTATCCAATAAGAGTCTATAATAGTAGCCAAAATGTATTCCTAGATTGAACCCCCAGTTCTTAAAAATATAGGCATTTATAGCCTTTACAATTAGTTTTAGATCCTGAAAACTTGGATCTGTATATCTAAATATAGAAAATAAAACTAACCAAATATAATTTGATAATCAAAAGACTAGTTCCTAGGACTCAAACTGTCTTCTTTGTTGATCTTTGACATCTGGTCTTCATCACTTTTATGACTCTGATGTGTCATGGAGGGTAAAGACACATGTCTTCTGCAGCTGGAATATTTTAACAACCATAACCAAAACTTTAGCTGACCATTTTAACATTTGATCCCAAAATCTCCACGAATCTTTGATGCTGAATGTTTCTTGATTTGTTGGTTAATCCTTTGATGCTCCCATACCCTTTTAATTACTCCAAAATCACTTTGCTCTAGCTTAACTTTCCAAAATTTTCTTTCTGTAGTTTCACCAGCTAATTCGCCTTACGATCTGCTAGTTAGTTGGTGAAAGCTTTGCTTTTCATCAACTAACTGGTTATAATTTTGCCTTTTGCGCTGGTGAAAGCTCTGTCTTTGGAAAAAAAGAAACCCTTCATATTCAAAACTGTTATTTTACCAAAAACTCAGTTTTCTTTTGATTTATCTCCCTGCAAATTCACAGCAACTTGGGCCAGTACCTGTAAATCTGGATGTGTATTAATCTTCTCCTTCAATTTTTTGATTTTCCTCTTGAGGTGTTTTGCTAACCACCACAAGATGTTGTAATCCTTGGTGATTTTCTTCTTTCTCTTTTTGTCTTTGACACTCTCACGAGATAAATTCTCAAAAGCTACGTTTGTCTTTGCAAAATTTTCTGATAAGGCTTTGTATCTTGCCTTGATCACTCTTTCCAGAACCTCCTGTTGTGCTATCACCTCTTTCAGCTCTTTAATCTTTTGTGATTTCTTTGATTTCTTACTTTTTGAGGTTTCACCTTCATCTATGGGAGTAAAAGTTTCATAGTCCTGTGAAATCTCCATGGAGTGCTCTGGACTTTTAATGACTAGACTTTCATCCTCCCTTTCTAGCTCTGTTTCTGAATATGTGTATGGCAAATTGAGAATGTTTGTCTTTTTTACCGTAGATTTCTCTGAGTTGGTTTCAAAATATAATTTCTTCTTTGTTATTCTAGGCTTTATGTTAGAAATCCCATCTTTTGGTGGTCCTGGAAGAGCTCTCCTCCTCCTAGAGATGCTCTGAGGAGTTGACTGCTTTTTCCCTATTTTCTTCTGCTCATTTATTGGTTGAGTTTGAGTGTCAAAACCTTCCCAGAAGAGGAAGTGTTGCCAATTTCTTCCTCTTTGTTCCAGTTCCTCTAAAATTATCAGTTTGATCAAGCCATAATGACAAAGGGCATTTTTTATACTTAAAGGTTCGACTCTGATCTTCTTACACACTTTAGTTAGGCTTTTATGAAGGAAGAAAGACAAATTCAGGAGAGTCTTCCCTGTGAAATGATCTAGAAGTTTGAAATGGTATAACATTAACTTGTCATACCTGCCTTCTAAAGTGAAATAGAGTTGAATACCTTTGAACAAGTCTTGCCATTCATCTTCCAGGTGAGAAACATGCATGCTTTTCCTCCAGGTTATGTTTCTAAATTCTGCCTTGAGGTATACCCTGAAATTCAAATTCTTGGTCACTGTTGTCTTAAACCAACTTTGGCCTATTTTGGGTAAGCCAGTTGTTGTGGTGATGGAAACTTCATCGACTATCATCTCTAGAGAGCCCACGCTGGCTTTCTTTCCATCATATGACTTTTCAAAAACTTCAGCTGTCACTTGGTGATAACCATGATGTAACCTTTCCACATAATTCATGCACCCTATGTTTGAGAAATGCTTCTGCACATCTGGATGCGACTGTAAAAATAATAGGTTATCTAATTCCTTCCTCAGCAGAAACCCACTTCGCTTCCTCGCCATCTGTGACTCGATCGATTTGCAGACATTTGACACTGTAATTTTCTTGATTTGGCCAAGGTTTGGCGCTGGTGAAAGCTTTCCGTGTTGCCAATTTGAAAACTGGAACCATATCATATTATGTGTGAACACCACGAGTTCAAAATATGAAATGCTGATTTGATGTCACCGGGTGACTGGTACTTTCTCCTTTGTCTGCAATGATGAATGTGAGTTCGTCATCTCCAATCCTCTCATTGCTGGAGCATGAAATTGTGAGCACAATCTGCCATAATATCCTATTAAAACGTGCACAACGATATCATCATCATCACCTGTTGTGACTAGTGCTCCATAATGATTGTGTTACGTGTGTCGAGTGTGTCCCTTTTTGGTTTCTGGAATCATGGAAGAGAACCCCATGTTTAGCGCTTTCACCAGCTTGTTTGTCTGCGGAAGAGTACACCTTAACCGTTGAAAACCGATGATTTCAATAGCTAACATCAACCTCACAACATATGTTAGGTGTTGAAAAGCTTTTTCAATTTTTTTTTAAAAACAACCTTTGAGGATCAACTTATTTCTAGGGTACAATGTTAAAACCTATATTTTGACACTTGAAGAATCTAAGAACCAAAAATAGAATCCTCTAATGACCATGCTATCACCTACAAAATGAAACCAATTGACTGATTCATTTTGGGAGCTAACACTAGGGAAAGGATATTCCGAAGTTGAAGGAGTCGAATTTGGTGATATTTTTTCCCTTGTTGCAAAATTAACTTCCATTAGAGTACTAATGTCTCTCGCTGTAGCATTTGATTTGGAAATAGAATAGATGGATGTGAAGACAATGTTCCTACATGAGGACATGGAAGAATAAATCTACATAAAACAACCTAAATGTTTTGCAGTAAAGGGAAATAAATATTTGGCGTGTAGATTGAAAATATCCCTTTATGGTCTAAAGCAATCACCAAGGATGTGGTATCAAAAGTTCGACACATACATACTTAGTTTGGGATTTGTGAGAAGCAAAGTTGATCATTGCATATATTTCAAGGAAGATGTTAGGAATTTCATATATGTATCATTGTATGTTGACGACATGCTGCTAGTCAGAAACAACATGGATGCAATAAAGGAGGCGAAGAAGCAACTATCCTCCAAATTCAACATGAAGGATTTCGATGCGACTAACTTCATTTTGGGAATGGAGATCAAGAGAGATTGAGCAGTTAGGGAGCTCCGGTTGAACCAAAATAAGTATATTGAAACAATTTTGAAATGTTTCAACATGAAAGATTGCAAACCTGTAAAGGTGCTAATTCCCGTGGGAGCAAGGCTAACTGCTAAACAATGTCCAAAGACATGGGAAGAAATAGAGGATATGGCACATGTCCGCTATGCAAGTGTTATTGGTAGTCTGATGTATGTGATGGTCTGCACTTGACCAAACATTGCCCATGTAGTGGGAGTGTTGAGAAGATACATTTCGACACCTGGAAAGGAGCACTGGACAACTGTCAAGAGAGTATTCAAGTATTTGTGTGGCACAAAAGACTATGTTATATGCTACCAAGGGAAGCTTGGAAATGAAAGTGAAATAGATGTACATGGATTTGTCTACACCAACTAGGATGGAGATGCAAATCGATGAAGGTGGTCTAGTGGATATGTGTTCAAGATGTTCGATGGAGAAATCAATTGGATGAGTAAGCGACTAGTGATCGTATCCTTGTCAACAACAAAAGCTGAATACATGGCAACCCCTCATGGAAGCAAAGAAACAATATGGCTGCAACAACTATATTCAGGGATCGGGTTTGAGAAAAGAGCTATGAAGATAAATTGTGACAGTCAAAGCAAAATATTTTTGGCAAAGAACCCAACTTATCATTCCAAGACCAAGCATATTATACCATTTCGTTAGAGACACGGTGGAAAGCATCAAGGTGTTGCCGGAGAAAGTAGACACGTTGGAAAACACAACAGACTCTTTGACCAAGTCTGTGAGTGTTGTGAATTTCTCTTGGTGCAGAGAGAAAATGACCATTCTTACCCTAGGTCTGTGAACAAAATTTCAGGAAACTCCCAGCTTCAACAAAGAATACAACAAGTGGGAGAATGTTGGGTTGTTATATTCTTCATAGTGAAATTCGAGTCAAGGTGGATCAACTGGTAGTGAAAGTTGAATGTTGAGATGGATCGACTAAGCAAAGTCGAAGTCTAGGTGATTGAAAACAAGTCAAGGAGGTCAACCGACAAGAGTTCGATTGGTAGACGAATGATAATCCGACTTGGTAGTCGACTATAACAGAATCCCAAGATTCATGGGATTTGTAGCCAATGATCTGCATGGATCTATAGCCATTTTTGGACGCCTTTCTTTAGGTTTTTTCCTACAGTAAATCCTATAAATAAGGCATGTTGTAATTTTTTAAAAGCTAATCTTTAGATCAATCGTTTCGAGGTTTCTTGTCATGTATATGTAAGACGAATTGGCTATAGGGTTTTTCTTGTGTAAAGCAAGAAGGTATGATGTCGATTGTGTCTTAGGTGTAGACCAAGGTTAGGCATGTAACCTTTTATTATGAATGAATAAGACAACAAGAGAGAAAGACGCTCAAGGAATGTTGGTTTTCCCATTTGGGTTTCCAGGGTAAAATCTCTGTGTACTGTGTGTTTGCTTTGTCATTTATTTCAAGATTAAATCTGTCTTCCTCTCCTTTGTTAGGTTTAGCATGGAAGTG